>VWZK01011738.1:18862-48953 GCA_013396935.1 Baryphthengus martii | reverse complement strand
GTCCCTTCCAACTCAAGCCCTTCTATGATACTGTGATTCTCCATCCCTTATTCCCTGCCATTTACGTCATGTTGTGGTCCCACACTATAGCCATGAATCCTCATTAACCACTCCTTCCCCCACAAAATGTTTGCAAAATGTCCATACATTTATGGATATAAAATGTTCAGTGAGTTAATCTGGTATATGACTTTGGGCTTCATCTGTTACTGCATCCACACAGGAGAGGTGGTGTGTTATGTGGGGTTACTGGACACCAAAACCAGCTCAAATCAGGTCACTGCTGCACTTGCACTGCTTCTTGTGAGGTTTCTTCACTGGTTCAGATGGTTTCTGATTTATTACTTCCTATAACATGCAACTCACATTATGAGTTACAACAGTTTAAAGATATATCCACTACAGCCTCCATCCCTGGTCCCTTTGGACTAGGCCATAAGGTTTAATATTGCAACGAATTGTTTCTCTTGCCTCTAGCCCAGCTAGCAGCAAGAGGTTCTTGCTATAATACCTTTGACTGAAGCTACACGCTGAAACAAGTTGAAAACAGGCATCCACACTCCAGGCCAGCCCTCCCCTTATAGAAAGGGCATGATGTCAGTATGGTATCAAATATCTCATTGGTTGGTCGATGTTTATCCCTGCTGGAATCTTAAGAGTACTAGCTATTATTAGGTTTGTATTTGTTATTTTTAATTAAACCAAGCAAATCGATGTTTGTAACAGGAGGGCAACATTTTAAATTTAAAAATTAATTTAAAAAAATTTCCCTTCTTTCCCTCTGAAGAGGAATCCTTTGCACAACAGAAAATTCTTATTCTCAACAAAAACAGAACAGTTTACAGAAAGATTATATTGGAAATTACTGTAGTTAAATGATCTTAGCCAACACTACTGATATAATTTAAATGACAGTCAACAGATTTAACCAGAAAAAAAACAAAACCAGAAACAAAACAAAATCCCCCAATCAAAATCACAGGAACTAGAAGGAGGTTTATTAACTTCCAGAAAAATATTTCATTGTATAGAAGAGATTGCTCCATTATACAAAAGCATTACTGGTTATTAGCATAATTCTTTCAGCTGTATACATCATGAATTTTCTCATGTTCTAAGGGAGTTCTAATAAATTAGCCCCAGAAAGTAGCTGCATCCAAGCTTGATTTAATGTTGTGCATATTTTCTCGACGTTGCTTGGTATAAATATTTGCCTCTCCCTTTCGCAGCCGTTGTCTCAGAGCAGACTTTTGCTGTTTGGTCAGTTGGCGTTTAATCTTCTGTTTCACCAGTTCCTACAAATAAACCAATTTGATATCAAAATTTTTGGAAGATCATTTAGTAACAAGACATGGCACAAAGACAGTGTTTTCTAAAGTTTGGATTACAAAGATCTCAGTATGATTCTAATGGAAAACAACTGTCCACAAGTCTAGGTAAAAAAGAAATGCACTCAGGAGCTATTTACAATCCCTCTTCTGGATCTCCCCTATTTACAAGGTCTTATGCTTCTACAGCAAATGTTTGAAACCAAAACAGCAACAGCAACTGTTATTTCCATAAAACTGCAGTAGTTTTATGAAATTTCATCTGTTATTTATACCTACGTTCTCACGAAGTTGTGCTATCCATTATGATGGCAAATAGCTATCTGTGACAAAAACGAAGCCATATAGATTGTAGCTGTGATTTTATCATCTGGAAGATGACCCCAGCTCAAGCTGCAGCACTAAGTGCATACTTGTATATATTGTTTTGAAGAAACGGAGAAATGAAATCATTTTGATCTTTCTAACTATTTCATCATTACAGAATCAGATCTTGCTGGAAGTCCCAAAGGAGTGTCTTATTTCAATTAATAAAGCACAAAAAATATCATCAGGAAATAAATCTGCCCTTAATAAAATATCGTTTGGTGTCCAAATAACTAGGCAAGAGGAAAAATATCCATCTAATTACATTTTCTTTATATATACCCCCATTTCAATTGCTTTGTTGTGCTTTGTTGATTGTACTATCAATTCACCTTCAATGTAGCATATGAAGTAGTAAATAGGGAATAAATCAGGAACCAGAAAGCATAATTTTGGCAAGTTATGCTCTCTAAGAATTGCTGTGACTAATATAACTAAAGCAACAAACACAGGGTAGTCAATGAATCCAGTTATTCAATCCTGATTTCATCAGTCCTACACTAATTAGTGAAGCACTCGGAGAACAGCTACCTAAGTTACCTTGCATGCAGGCTGACTGCAGAAATGTATAACAACCAGTGTATGTCATGTATCCTCCTGCCCTTGGTTACTTAGTAGCACTCAGTATACTAACTATGAGCTCTTTGAAATAAATATGGTAGATTCTGTTTTAAAATATTCCTGAATAAAAACTGATCAGAACTATTTTAAACAGTTGTACTGTTTTTCTTCTGCTAATAAAGTTTCTGTCATTCTGTGCTTTCTACAGGCAGAACTCTGAAACAGAAAGGTTTTCTATTTATCCCACTCTGGCCCAGGACAGATGACTAGTTTATACAAAACTTGCTAGAAGAAATTTTGCAAGATGGATACCAGAAGTCTTTGACATGTAATCATAATGTAAATTCACCAAATTCTATTGCACAACCACAGTACTCAGTGAAAATACTGGTGAGTCTTTACATCTTTGTAACCAAAATATGAGCAAATACTGAGAAACATTTCTGAGTAAAAATATTTACATTTTGTTACTAAAATTTTTGATCATTCACATGGTTACCTCTACTTAAATGACACCACTGCATATAAACACTTGTACAAGCACAGAAAGATACCCTACTTCAAGTGAAATAGATTATTTTCCAAAATTCATTACTCTTTCCGGCACAGTCTCCCAGTTACTAGTGTATCTACTATAATTACTGCTACTGTACATATTTTTAACATGTTTTATGTGTCTGCCTACCAATAAAAATAGATTCTCAAAAAGGTTTCTATAGCTACATAATGATCACTGATATCACCAAGAGGTGTACAGGAGTACAATATCAAGTAACTTCCTCTATAGGATGTATTTTATTTTTTTGTTTATTAATTCTACACACTTAAATTAGCAAACTCAAATAAAAAAAGGGAAAAAATAAAGGAAGAAAAAAATTTGTATGGACCAGAAGGTAGGGGATTTCTGGCAGGTCATCTTGTCTCTCGTTTACTTCATCCCATAGTATTAACCTAATCCTTTGTCTCTTTCAAAAGATACAATGCCAGCTCCTATAGAATAAGAACTGTGATGATGAAAATCAAAGATGGTTTTTTTTTTTCCTTCCATGAAGTCCTGTAAAAAATGTTTTAGAGAAGATGCAAACATGCTGTTCCTTAACATTTCCTTACACATGCAACTTTTACCTATTATTGGTGTGTCTTTAAAACTTAAATACTAACTCCAAAAATGAAAGAGTAAAAGTATCCAAGCATCCAAGACTTAAAACCACTTTTGCCATCACTAGAGATTTCAGATGCAGTATTTCTGGGACTAATATTCTAATTAAGCAATAGAAACGCTTTGAAAAGACAACAAATTGAAAAAGTATGTATTTACTCTTCGAACGTGTCATGAAAGAGCTGAAACTACAGTAACTGTTCCTCATAATAGATTTTTCAGATCTTCTGCTCCTAACTGCAAATGAAAATGAGACTGAACATAGGCACCCATTTTTACAACGGCAATTAAAAAAAAAATCTGAGATATCAGCTATATGCTAAAAGTTTCTTCCTGTTTTGCATTAGAATACTTTATAACTAATAACGAACACTGCATTTTCTCCCCTTGAAAATGAAATTGCACTTTTAAAAACATGACAGGCATAGTCCTGCTGATCAGTGTATAGTCTAGGGTTGAAGAAAAAGATACTAAATTCCACTAAAAATGTTTTGATTTATATAAAGCAGAAAGTCAAATAAAGTCATACTTCCAAAGAAATCAATATTGAAGTGAGTTCATATTAATGGATTTTTTTGGATGGATGCTGTCTAGGTGTCTACCTCTAGGTGTCTTATCGCTGTTTTTGTGGATTGTTTCTACCTGGACTTCGACACCGTGTCCGACAGCATCCTCCTGAAGAAACAGGCTGCTCATGGCCTGGATAGGCATAGTCCTCGCTAGGCCTGGATGGTCAGGCCCAAAGAGTGGTGGTGAATGGAGTTAAATTCAGTAGCCGATCAGTCACAATTAGTGCTCCCCAGGGATCAGTACTGAGGTCTGTTCTGTTCAATACCTTTATCAATAGTCTGGGTGAGGGGATCAAGGGCACCCTCAGTAAGTTTGCAAATGACACCAATTTGGGTGGCAATGTAGAAACGCTTGAGGACAGGAAGGCTCTTCAGAGGGACTTGGACAGATTGGACGAATGGACCAAGGTGAATGGTATGAGGTTCAACAAGGTCAAGTGCCTGGTACTGCATTTGAGTGGCAATAACCCCATGCAACACTTGAGGACAAGTGGCTGGAAAGCTGCCGAGTGGAAAAGGACCTGGAGGTACTGAATGACAGCCACCTGAACATGAGTCAGCAGTGTGCCCAGGTGGCCAAGAAGGTCAGTAGTATCCTGGCTTGTATCAGCAATCATGTAGCTGTTAGGAAAAACTTCTTCACCAGAAGAGTTATGAAGCAGTGGAACAGGTTGCCCAAGGAGGTGGTGGAGTCCTCATCACTGGAGGTATTTAAAATACATATTGATGAAGTGCTTCAAGACATGGTTTAGTGGTGGGATTGGCAGTGTTAGGTTAATGGTTGGACTCAAATGATCTTACAGGTATTTTTCCAATGAAAATAATTCTATGATTCTACAAAATGTTTCAGAAAACAGTGTCAAGAAATCTTAAAGAAGACAGGTGAAAAAGGGAAAATTAAATATTGACTCAATTATCCACTTTTAAAATAAAAAATACTAATTGTGGCTTGCAACAGAAATGAATGAACTGATTATACATTAGTGTATTAATACACATTAGCCTGTTACTGGATAAATGAGAGTTAATATAAAGATTTTGTGAAAAAGCAAACAGTCATACATGAAGGAAAGAGCTGGAAATCATTCCCTGTAAACAATTACAGAAGTATCAGTCCTATTCTTCTCTGGGAATGGAAATGTAAACCCGAGAGGTACATAGTAACAGTCTTTGTAAAGATAATTAATGCTAGAGAACATTTTTACAAATAGGTACTAACAGTTCTGTGTAATTTAATATGGTCTAAGAGTAAAACAAATAATAATAATAATATAGAGCACTATCTGTAATATAATTTAACTATAACAATATAATATCCTAATCTATATAACATTTATTTATTATTATAACAATAATATTTACCACTGGAATGGTTGAACAGCTCCCAGCACTTCTGACTGATGTGATACTTTTAGTCCTTGTTCTGTCTCCAGCAATACAACTGATACTCTCTTCATTTCTGAAATATATAAATCAGTGGTTTATTCTGTTAGCATGATAAACATCTTTTGCCTTTATAAAGTATCACATTTTAGTCTTAATTTTTTGAGATATAATCTGAAAACACCCTACAGAGCATGCAAGTAGTATGAAACATTGACATTTTATATACAAACACCAGTCGTTCAAAACAGGCATTTTATGAAAGGAAGAATTTATTGCACAATAGCCACATCTATAACAAGCACATGAAGAGAAGCTTCAGAACACTGAAGAAAAATATTTCAGATTCTGCAGAATATTTTGACAAGTCATTTCACTAAAAAGCAAAAGCAGATGAGGGGGAGGTATGAGCTTGGTGTATGTACCCAGCTACATGGTGGGCTGGCAAACTCAGAATTCCATGTACAAGTGGCTACCTTGATGGCACACAGGAATTTCTGAGTATGACAGAAAAGGAATTAAAAGCTAGAACAACACACAGTAAAATATATTTGAATAATATATTCAAAGGAGCTTGTTATTGCTAACTTCAGTTGAGCAAGCAGCAAAATAATTTGGCTTTGTGACAGAGCATTCAAATTATAAACTTTTAAGAATAAGTTATGCAGAAGCATATTTTAATATCAAGAACTCTTTCACTACCAACATTAACAGAAATAAAAAAAAAGGGAAAAGAAAATCCACCAGAGAAAACAGGTTGGTCTGTGAATTATATCCAAGACCTGTTCTCTCGTTACATACGACTACAGAGCCGGACCATTGATCTGTCACACATTACATACGAAGGACTACATACGTAGTACCAATCAACAAGTTACTATCATGAGACCAATGGGAAAGATATTCACTGCAATGTTTTCAAAAGAAACTGAGTTTTTGGTCTTGAACTAAAACAAGGGTAACCGAAGAGGAGCCCTTTTTGAGCTACCTGTAAGATTTACATTTATTGAGAGGAGGGGAAGAACAACACTCCTAGACAGTAAATATCAATCTTTACCTGTAATGGCTGAATTTCTCATGTAAAGTTGACAAGTCAACCAGATCAGGGCATTTGTCTTCATCCTCATCATTACTGCAACCTCCTCGGCCTGTCTGATTTTCAGTTTCCACAGCATTTTCAGTTATGCTTTTGCTCTTAAAAAAACCAATTGCAGAATTCTCTGCATCTTCACCAGACGTAGCCTGCCCTTCCACTTGTACTAAGGCTAAATTCAACTTGGACATATTCAGCCTTTGCGTATTTTCACTACTTTCAGTTGAATCAGCCTCTTCATTGCTGTATGTGCAGCTGTTAAAGGTTCTGCGTTCAGAGAAATCGCCCACTTCATACATTAAGTCTCCATTATTGTCTTTATCTTCGCTGAAGGAGAGCTTATTCTTAGCNGTCTTTATCTTCGCTGAAGGAGAGCTTATTCTTAGCATCTTCTACAAATTCTGACACCTCTGTTGTATTGTCATCCCCATCAGAAACAGATGAGTAACACAGCTCATCATCTTCCTCCCTTTCTTTTGCACAGCCGCTGGCAGCAATCTCTCTATCAAGAGAACACTCTGTCCTGAGAAAGAAGTATGTATTCTTTTAACATCCTAAATCATCAAGCTACGTTTTGGATTGATAATATTAATCAAACTAGATTATAATTACCCATACCATTACTAAAGAGGATATACACTGTTGAAATGCACAGAACGGCACACGACAGTGCTGAGCTTTAGATAAAACATTAAGAGAATGCGACCTGAGAGAAACATGATTCCTTCTCCATAACTAGCATGTATTTGTTTATTTATTTATAGGAAATAATTTTATTTTAGCAGGAATACATTTTGGCTTTAATTGCAAATTACGCTTAAGCAAACAGAAGATAACACAGAGTCAAGTGTGGAAAACAGCTCAGAATTAAAAAAAATCCTTTTCATTCCTACAGCTTCAGTCTTAAAGTGTAAATTAATTTATCTTTCCGAAGGGGCAAAAGAGATAAGGAAAAAAACTTCGAACATAATAATGTTTGAAGTGGCAGGCAAACTAGCGTTTTAAAAAAAAATGTACAAGTGAAACCGAAATTAATCCTCAATGTACTAGAACTGTCAAACAGGTCTTGAAAAGTGGGAGAAACTGACTGCATCACTGGTAACACTTCCTAGGTTTGCCATTTTGATCAAAATTTTGGACTGATCTCTACTCCTTAGCTGAAAGAGGAGAGAGAGGAGGCAGCAGCGCACTCTAAAGCACACTTGTGCCTTTGGAAACTACTTACAGTAACTTTGGTTGAAGAAAACACAATAGGAATGATGAAAATAAAATTTTATATTGCATAATTGAGCCTATTTTTCTTATTTTCCTACAAAAGTCTCTCAAGAGACTCTCTCAATTTTTCTAAAAACATCAACACAAATACCATATATTGAATTCAAATTCATCTGGCAGTTTCTACCTGATGTCTTTGAATGCTGGGAAGAGCTCACTCTCATAGTTGAAGCGTTTTTTAAAGAACTCCTTAATACAGTTAACATCTCTGTCAAAATACCTGTAAAAAAGTACAGAATAGTACAAACAAAATCAAACCAATGAAGTCTACTACAATGACAAATTTTTACCCTACACTTCTTGTCTTTTACTGATTTTATTTGAAAATTATTTCTTTTAGTGATCCCGAGACAAAATTAATTACATATTTATCCTAAAAAAAACCCCATTTCTACTCATTCACAAATCAAACTGTGTTTGGAATGTTATTTATGCTGCCTGATTGGTACCAAGCTAAAAGAAGCACCTACTCCTTTTCTGACAATGAATACTTTGCTTATGTAAAATGGTTAGTTAGCTGTGCAGTTACAGAAGGAGGAAGTCTTGAGACCCCATATCCTTTGGCAAGACTGGTAGAGAAAGTTACATTAAGACCAAACCGTCCTTGCGCATGCAAGAATGGTGAGAAGACAAAAAATGGACTAAGCATGTGCAAGAATAAGGGTCAACTAGCCAACACAGTGAGGAAGACTAACCATGACCACTAGAGGACCTCAGATGACCACCAAGCCATTTAAATATGCACGTGTTAGAGACATTTGCATATATCAATGAGTTCTCAGAAGAACATGAATACGTTAATATATTCTTGGAAACATAATGAATATGTATGCCTGAAATTGTATTTAATCCTCATGACCGAGCGACTAGGTGTGCACAGCAGGTGGAATGATCTCCTGTAATGCTCAGCGCCACAATAAAGGATGCGCTTTCTAACACTTCAACATGAGTTTTAGAGAATTTTCGTCTCTGTATTGGTACGGCAACACGACAACAATGGCAGAAAAAGAATCAGAAACAGGCTGTCCTGGTTTGAGTTAGAACAGAACAACTCTGTTCAGTGATTTTTACCTTTCAGCTCAGTTCCTTTAACTGACTGCACTTTCTGAAATTAGCAGCATGATTTCGCAGGCAGTGCCTGCTTCTAGCAGTGACAACACTCTAAGTTTAAAGTTAGTACCAGGAATTGGTTCACAGACCAAGGCCACTGCTAGACCCTGTGTACCACGTTGATGGGTGCAGAAAGCAAAAGCCACACCTGCAGGGAGGAGCAGACAGTACAGGTGCCCTTAAACTGACCCATGGGGTATTCCATCCCACAGACGCCATATTCGGCTGCTGGGGGGCCCTTTCTCAGTTGCTCTCAGCTCGGGGGCTCTTGCTCTGTGTCCTTGCTCAGATTCTTTCTCGTTCCTTCAACAGCTGGAATCCAAGGAAGACTCTCTTTTTTCTGCCCTGAATCCTGATTGGGGTGTTCCTGAATCCGGTACCAGAATTCAGCTCCTGAACTCAGCTCCTGTCTGCTGCTGGGACAGTCCCAGTCTGGGACTTTCCTGGTGCCTGCTCCACAACATCAGTGGTGACGGTGATGTACTTGCCATCAGGGGAGTCTGGGTTCGATACTGGTCTTGTATATGTTTGCATGCACTCCATTTTATTCTTATTATTTTCTATTTTCATTACAGCTGTTCTAGTTTCCTTTCCTAATCAGTGAGTCTCTCTCCCTTATTCCTTTTCTCTTCCCCTTCAGGAAGGGAGGGGGCTTAACAGAGAGTGCCTGTTATAGGTAGTGGGCTGCCCTGACCCTAAACCGCAACACAGGCTTATGTAAATGTGTAGTATTTGACTATCTGTTGTCAACAGCACTTGTCAGATTTACTTTGAACTTACCATTCAGCGTTTGCATGTGACGTGGATATCATCTGAGGGAAATCAATCATAGTGACGCAGTCATCATTATCCAATATGAGATTAAATTCATTGAAATCACCATGAATCAAACCATGACTGGCAAGTTTTACAATCAAATCCATTAATTCACTGTAGACAGAGGCAGGGTCTTCCATTTGGTGCACCTGGCACCTGAAAGTTAAATAAAATAAAATATTCATAGCCTGAGAGACTTAATTTTAAAACGTAGACAAAGTATATAAAACACACCTGACATAATGCCAGGGTATTTAAAGTTAAAAGGGCCCTCGTCTATAGTCCAATACCCTCCTTAAAGGTGCACCAACTCTCAGATTAAACCAGATTGTTCAGGGCTGTGTCCACTTGGAGCTTGAAAAATTGCAGGGATGGAGACAGACTGTGCAACCTCTTCAAGCATCCTGTGCCACTGCCTCACTGCCCTCAGTGGGAGAAAATGTCTCCTTGTATCCAGACTAAATCTTATTTCAACTTACGGTCATCGTTTCCAATCAGGTACCATTGTCATAATGTGTTACTTAAATAAAGGATTTGTAAATTTTTATGTTTCTCCTGTTCTAGGTGATCTTATGGTCTCAGTAGAAACTAGGTTTTCGTGTACTCAAATGCAAATACTCTGAGACGTTTTCTTTTACAAAAACATATTGTCTAGACTCAGCTAGGGTGGGAGTGGGGAGAACTAAGTTCACAGCAGTCCTGAACATGTACCTGAGAGAGTGAAGGTGGCAAATACAAATCATCTGGTCTTTAGAAACAAAGTGAAAAGGCAACTATATTATTGTTCCATAAATTGCAAAGAAGTGGTCAGCGTTTACAGTTATCACGTATTATGGGACTGCTCAGTCTGCAGAAGGCTCAGGAGGATCTCATCGATGTATATAACACCTGAAGGGAGGGTGCAAAGAAGGCAGAGACAGGCTTTATACAGTGATGTCCAGGTGGCAGGACAAGAGCCAATGGGCACAAACTGAAACACAGGAGGGTCTGTTGGTACAAAGAAAACACTTTTTCCACTGTGAGAGTGACTCACACAGGTTGCCCAAAGAAGCTCTGGAGTCTCCTTCCCTAGACATATTTCTGAAGTCATCTGCACTTAGTACTAGGCAACCAGCTATGTGTGGGCCCTGCTCAAGCAGGGAGGTTGGGTCAGATGACATCTGGAGTTTCCTTCCAACCTCAAGCATTATGTTACTCTGTGAAATGTGAAACGAAGTAGGCAGATTAGGAAAAAGCTAAGTCAAATTTGGCAGGAACTTTGGATAACTGTGTACTTGTCAAAGAGAGTATAACTACTGTTTACCATAAGTCACCAACTCTGCGCTAATTTTTTCAACTCAGGTAACGGAGAATAGAAAAAAATGGCAATAGGGTCTAGATGGCCCTCCTTGAGTAGGGTGTTTGGACCAGATCACCACCAGAGGTCTCTTCCATGTTTTTCTTCAACTATTATACTTTGAGATTAATTCCCTTTTGATTAAACCGCCCACTTTAGATCTTGATTACTATACAAGAGAATGGACTGGAGTTTTTACTATAACTAGATTCTTTAAATCTCTGGATGAACACCTAGGTTATTCTGTTTTATATCAAGTCCATAGGCCTTCTGCTTGCTGTTTTGCAAACAAAACCATCCCTTCACATACAAACCTTAATGATGTTTAATGTTTCTATATGTCGAACAACTCAAGCACAGTAATCTTCCTCAAAGAAGAAAAATCAGAATACCTATGATATCCTATGTAAAAAGAGAAGCTCTAGAACAGTGAGTTATAATCTTACCTGAATTACTAGAGCAAGGATTATGAACTGGAGCTCAGAATGTGAAGGATATTGTATACTTTCAATAATACTCAGAACATGTGATTTCTGTGTAGAAAACAGTAGCAGTACTAACTGGTGTCACATTGCTGTTTTGACGTATTCTTTACTCGAAAAAAGTTACTCTTAATTCAGCACTTTTTTTGGACTAAGAAAAAAACAACTTCTTTGAACGAGAGAAACAACACTGTAACTAAGCAGAATGTTAGAGAATGCAGGCGGAGTGCACTAGTCAGCATGGTAAAGTCAGAAGTTACTCATGTGACAAGAAAAACCCTGACTCTGTTGCCTTATCAAATCCAACATTGTTAGGGTTTCTGTAACACAGAGAATTCAAGTTTCAGTACTTACAAAGGATAGCCATCAATAAGTTCCATAACAACCGCATGCCTGTTGTAGTCTACAGGTTTCGGAACAGGAAAGTTTCTGTCATGCAAAGCCTGGAAACAGAAAATGTATTAGAAAAATAAAGTGTCAAGAAAACATTACATATATTGACAAACTCCCGTCTAAGATAAGCAATAAACATTACTGTGGAAGCAGCATACTTTGCTTAAATGCTAACTGGAAATATCAAATCACAGGCTTAAGAAGGAAGACTGTGTTAACAGTCATTTGAACTTTCACTGCAAAGACAAAATTCCTAAGTTTAGACACTAAGTAAACTTAGTGTAGTATATAGTCTACGCTTTCATTATCGTGCATCTGAAGGAAAAACACAAGAGAATGAATAAAAATGATAGAATTGTCTCCAGTCTGTTAGTCCAAGTAATCAATAACAGGTACCCGGCAATAGGGTGTCAGCCATTAGAAAAAAATCCACACCCAGTTGCTGCCAGTACAGTTCTGCCTGACCAGTTAATCCATACTCAGTTGCTGTAAGACAAAGCTTAACTCTTAAACTCTCCTGTATGCTTTTTCTAATATAAATTTAGTTATTCACTCGACCCACTCAACTTCTTTATGAGTTCCCTCTTTTTTTACTCATTCTTTTGTTATGAGTGATCTATTTTTGAGATACAGTTCTAAGTTAAAGCAACATAAATACAGCTTTTGTTCCTTAAATATTACACTGTTATCACTTTTCAGCACACAATTAATCCTCTCCTTTTTTTTTCCAGGAAATTGACCCCCATGATTATATTCCTACAAGTTCTGACCACATAATTTTTATCCATTGGACTAACCTGACCAATACAGGGCTTCTAAACAATGGTAATAGTTCATTGCCTCTGTGTGGAGGCCACTGGTAGAACCTATCAAGATTTTTAAGAGAAACAAGAAAAAAATAAACTAGTTCTTTATAAATAATTAGTTTTCTGTTGCAGGTGGCTGGGCTGCGGCCAGGCCCAGCCTCGGCCTGCGAAAACGCTGTCCTTGAAGCAATGGAAGAAAACAAGTTTGAGGAATTCGCCAGCTGAGACAAGAACGTGGCTTGCAAGATAACTGCTGCCTATGAGAATAGAGAAAAGAGTGCGTGGACAGGGGAGTTGAGCTAACAGCGGGAGAGGAGCAGCATGTGAACAGATAATGGGGGTATAAAAGCTTGGGCTGTAATAAAGTGGCTTCTGCTTATAACTCATACTGAGTGACTGGAGTCCATTCCTCCTCCCACAGTTTTCCCCTATGAACTTTTATTCACTATATAACATCTGAATTTTTTAAAAGCAGGTCAAAAAATCTGGAATTCTGAGAGTACCAATATATGTGTGGTAATGAAGTATTTTCCCACAGTATAGAATAAAGTATGCCTTTTCAGATCAGAAAACTATCTGAACTGAAAGATTTCCTTGAACAGCACAACAGCTGAAAACACAGTAAATTAAAAAATATATTAATTAAAACAAGAAAAGACTACTGAAAATAAAAAAAACACCTAAGTAACTGTGCTGACAAATAACTGCAAATTTCCTTACTTGTTAACATCTTTGCAAGCCTATACAACAGATTTTAAAGGGAAAACAAAAGAACTGGTCATATATAAATTATCTATCCATAAATAACAACATTACTTTGAAATTGTCTCATGATTAACTGCTTCTTCTCCACACGACTTTCATGGCAAACCTTCATTTTGTCATTTGAAAGTACAAAAAAATACAGCACTGAAATTCTCTGAAATACACACTTTACGTCCCTCTGGGGGGGAAGCAAAGCATAAATCTCACCAGTATTGCAAATACAAACTGATCAAAAGACAGTCTGAAAAGTATCTTCTAGTCTATTACACCACTGCTGATGCTGTGTGAATGGCCACCTACCTTCATATAGGCAAATTCCTTCATTGCTGCTACCCGGGATAAATACAGCCATGACATTTTATGTCTGTGCTTGTGGTAGTCACGTTTATTTTTGAGACTGCGAAAGGAAGTTCTTCCAAGCCTATGCAATTTTAACGCAAACTGCTGCTCCTCTTCATTTGCAACAATATAAATATCTAGAAAATACATAAGGCACAGATCTCAGAAATAAATGGTATCTAACAGGCTAGTATCTGGCAAAAAAGTGAAGTTAAGTTTGTCACTTCTCACACTGACTAGTTCTAGCATGTCAAGTTCTACCGCAGTTAGCAACATTTACATATTGCATACTAGAGATCCAAGTAAGAAATTGTTGTTAAAGAGATTATGGTACTCCCTTAGAAGAAACACTGATGTGATCTGAAACATCTTTCAGAGCAGTAGATGTTACACTTCCTTCCTCTGGTTCATGTCCCCAAATTAACTGCACAGCAAAGAATAAATATAAGCTAACCTTGAGAGAAATCTATGCCTCAATTACACTCTGGAAGACCTCTGTGCTTTCTACTGAGTGGACACAAAACACAAAGGACCAGCCTCTTAATTTAAACATTGCTAACAAATAGCCTGTGTTTCATTTCTCTCACCTGTCCTCAATAACCTTCTCATTTTTCAATTACACAAGTTACATACCATGTCAAATTACAATCTACATGAACAGAAGAGGAACCAATGTAGTACTCCAATAGTTTTGAGGCTATTTTACTTTTAAGTGGGATAAAAAGCGGGAAATTCTCTCTTCACAAAGCATGAGACAAACAGCACATGCCTGCAAAACACATTTTTAAGGGATGAACCAAGAATCAGACAAAATGGTCAAAGTAGAATGTCACTCTTGTGAATAAATATTCAAACGCAGCCAGAAGCCTAACACAATATTTCAACAAGTGACCCACAAATCTTGGTGTTTGACAGATAAACTTATGCGACGTTCCAGAAGAAAACTTTAACCTATTTTCTCAACACAGGAAGGACATGGACTGGATGCAGCAGGTCCAGACGAAGGCCATGAAAATGATCAGGGGGCTGCAACATCTCTCCTATGAAGACAGGCTGAGGGAGCTGGAGTTGTTCTGCCTGGAGAAGTGAAAGCTCCAGGGAGACCCAACAGTGACCTTCGAGTACCTGAAGGGGGCCTGCAAAAAGGCTGGAGAGTCCAGTAGTGACAGGATGAGGGGCAACAGTTTTAAGTTAGAGAAGAGTAGATCTAGATTGGATGTTAGGAACAAGTTCTTTACCATAAGGGCACTGAAACATTAGAACAGGTTGCCAAGGGAAGTAGTCGGGGCCCCATCCCTGGAGGTATTCAAGGTGAGGCTCGACAAGGCTCTGAGCAACTTAATCTAGTTGAGGATGTCCCTGTTCCCTTCAGGGGGCCTGGATTTAGATGATCTTTAGAGCTCCCTTTCAATCCAACTTATTCTATGGTTCTAAGATTCTAATTGCTTGATTAAATTACTAAAAATATTTTACCTACCTGATTCTTTGCCAACACCCATCTGGTTTCCAACAGAATTTACAACTTGTCGTGAAGACAGAGTTTTCAAAGCAAGGTAGTCATATCCTGCATTAGTTAACCGATAACCCTGGACAGCTAGGCCAGAATAAAATACAAAACATTTAATTCCTTATTATGTATAAATTACATTTAAAATAAGTCATAATTCAGCCTTGTTTCTTATTTTAGCTTACAGTAGACAATACCCAAGTAATATTTTACCTGTTCGGTAACAGCCTAATTTGACAGAACAGTAAATATGTTTAAATTCCTGCAAGTTTTATGAAAAATGACAACTGACCAAAAGACAGACATGCTGTTAGCTCTTCTCTAATAGAGGCAACTGTAGTACTTTAAACAGCCTGGGAAAACTCAAGAGGTATTTTGGAAAATATGCATATAGGAGACAGCAAGGATCTGAAATTGTTTCGATGATCTAGGGCAACCCTTAATGGCTCTGAAGAAATGGCACAAAAGGGCAGGAACTTCCCGTGAACTCCCACAGTATGCTCGCAAAGCCAGGTGCGACTAAAAGGCTGAAGAAAATGGGGAAAGGCCTGCACAACTACTGCTTCTCATACGACAGAATAAAAATTACTTTAGTTGCTGTTTCTGAGAGGGTAAAGTGCCAAGGCTTTCACAGTCTGTTCCAGTTTGTGTACTATAAGACTGTAACTCATCTGATTCCTGTATGCATTTGAACCTTGCCTTAACTGATGATTCTTTTATATTTCATTACTTTGGGAACTGGGCAAAAAAGAAAACTCTTCGTCTCTTTTCTGCCTGTGATCTTTATATGCACGAGCAGCTTAATCGACAGCTACAACATTTGGTGCTGTGCAAACCTCTATGCACAGGGTAGGTACAAATAAGGCTAGCGAGTGGTCTGAACACTCATAGATGCCAAGCTGTGGTACGTCTGCAAGTACCACTTGTGAGGCACTGGGCGCAGAACAAGAGAGGGAGCCCAACAGAATTTAAACTCACTTTTAGTTCGTTCATAAGCTAGAAGTTTGTGCTTCACCAACTCTCTCAAAATTTTATTACAGCCACCATGTTTAAGGTTGGCAATGGAAGCAATTAAGCTAGCAGGAACTATTTCATGGTTCTTCATGCCCATTTCCACCTAAAAGAGAAAATAAAAATAAATTTGTTAGCCCCTGTGTTCAACAACGAAATCAGATTCCACTAAAGACTAAAATAACTTTTCATAGATGCATTTTTAAAATTATTTTTAGGAATGAAACAAATCTTCTAATATGCACCACTGCCCCTTGATATCCTTTGCATTATTCACCCTTGCAAGTTCTAGCATACTGGCCAGAAGACAAATGGCTGATTAGACTTCAGTGTCAGGAGTGGATGAAACAGCTGATCTTCATTTCTGAAATTAAACACTTTTCTCATACGTACACCGCCATGACTCAACAGGCTTTTTTACTAGTACTGGTGCTGTCAGTGGAGTCAGACTGGCCAACTGATGCAGCCTGCACTTACCACACCACCGACCACGGAAGCACGCTATGCACTGGTAAATCTTCAGTTGCTCGTCGGACATGGTACCACAAGCTATCAGCATGTGTAGAGAACCTGGTGACAGTATCTTACTAAGTGGCCACGACCTGGGCAGTCCCAGCGACGGTCCTGCCATTAAAGATTCCCCGAGTCGGCCAGCTGAAAGCAAAACCGGGAAAACGCGAGCCCTCCCGAGCAGGAATCACGACCACCACTGCCTTAAGGAGTCAGGAGAACAAAAGCAGGTCCCGCTCGCCTGTCGCTGTTTGCGACACAACTAATTCGGCCTCCCGTCCATGTGTGGAACCTGCCCTAAGCCGCTTAGCTAATCGGCCACGCGAAACTCCGTGCGGCAAGGCTGGGCTGGGCAGGCCTCCCCTCCTCCCCCTCAGTCGCCTGTCCCCACAGCTAGGCCTTCCCACCGGCTCACCGCTGTCAGGACCCTGAAGTGCTCCCTAGACAGGTACCGAAGCATCACCACGTCCAGCTTCCCCATGACCAACGCGGCCGGTACCCGCCGCGGCGCGAAAAGGCTGCTAAGGCCCCAGAAAGCAGCTACCCCTCTCCTTCTACGCGGTCACGCGTCAGCGCCAGCGCCGTGCGTCACTCACACGCACGCGCAGAGCACGGCCCCAGGGAGCTCCTTCTGCGCCCAGACTGCCGCGCGTTTGGGTCCTGGCAGCTGCATACGCAGGCTGCGCACGCATTCGCGTCCTCAGCCGGCTAGTTGCGTGCTGCGCCCCTCAGCGAGTCACCGTCGGATGAAAATCAAGACGGCGGAAGCCTCGACTCCAAGACTGGCCTGACTTCTCTCCCTGCTGCCAATAAGTTAGCTGGGTAGCGTGTGACCAGCTCAATACAAGAAACTCCTCTTGAGAAACGCGGGCAAAACAACCCTCCGGTCCCGCCGCGCTCTATGGCGAGACCCCTCGCGCCCCACACCCGTTTCACCGACGGGCGGCCGGCAGGCGGCCTGGGCTGCGACTGCGCACAACCTGGGAGCGGCGGGAATGTGAAGCTCCTATGGAGCGTCGGGAGCTCGGGCTGGAGCTGTTTTTCAGACCTTGGCTGTTACCACCTTGCTTCGTCTGCGCGCCGAGCGAAGGAGGGGGACTTCGGGGTCCAGGCCGCGACGGGGAACGTTGGTTTTTTTGTTGCTGTTTTTTTTTTTTCTCATAGGTGATAGTAACGAAAGAGGTAGAAGCACCGATGCAACAAAAAAAAACAACCGAAAACCTATACGCTGGGGAAGTGGGGATTGTTCTTACCTCCTCTGCCAACCACTTAAGGAAGTACTAGTATGAACTCACGTTTACTAACTGGGAAATAGTTTTAACTGTTTTCTTGGTAACTATTCTTCACTGTGCAGTGGTGAAAGGTTAATTAATTTTATTCTGTAGCAGTGATAAAACATTAGACACCCTTTCCTCAATTGCTTTGTAAGAGAATGATTTGTGAAAAGTCTGGAAAATTGATTAGATAATAATAAATAATGTAAAACAATTACTCACTGTAGAAACTTGACTTAGACATGATGATTCCCTTTCAACTGCTAAACCCTACGAGACAAGACAAGAAGGAACTAATGAAGAACATCCCGTTTCAACAAAGGCCACAAGATCAGAAGAGTGTTGGGTGAACTAGCCTCATCCAAACATTGAAATTGGGGGAACTGTAAAAGCAATAGGGGAAGATTGCAACCACCGACTCAATTAAGCACCAAGAAAGACTTACACCACAACACCACTTCCAAGAGCATGAATGCTGATTGAAACACAAGTGATTTAACACAAAGGTAGTATTAATCACTAACTAATGAGTGTAAACTTGGGTTGGTTTTTGTTAATCATATAGCAGGATAAATAAGCCGTAATTTGCGTACAGAGCTGAGCCAGCTTTGTGGAATGTCACCTAGCTCCCAGCTTTGCACGACTCTGTGATAAATACCTCAACCCTGTGTGTGTTTTGTCTCTTTGCACACCAGGTAAAGAATCCAGATTTGGGACAATTCTTGCAATGAACACATTTTGTGAACTTCCTGTCTACTGCATTTTTCAGATTCTTTCTCAAGGCGTTTGAATGGTGAAAAGGATATCTTTATAATGACTTAAGTCAGTAAATCCTTAATGCTTGTTTGTTTAATTTTCAGAACTTACATGTTGCTATAAAGTGTCCCCTCTTGCCCTCCCCTCTTTGTTTTTTTTTTTCTTTCTTTAAACCCTTTCTGACTTACTAGTTAAGTACCTTTGTGAAATGGTTTTGCAATGATAACAAGTTCTGTGTATTTTCGTCTTTTTTTCTTGTAGTAAGTTGCCACCAGGACAGGCAGAAACCATATATACAGATCTGAAATAATTAATATATACAGTGCACTAGCCTGTGATACATTGCTCTATGAGTAGTGAGAAAGATAGATTATGTGTAACAATGGCATATGCTGTGTTTAAATTCTGTACAGCGGTTGTGCATGGACAAGTCTAATAGGTAGCTCCACCTCATCATATGTGTGTGTGCCTTTAACCAAGCTCCTGATCACTATTATCTAAAGATAATAAACCAGAAAAAAAACAGAGCCCCTTGATTCTAGATTTCTTCTACCGTGTCCATATCACTTTATCCTCCACAACCTGGTTCCATATCCACACCTCTACTTCACTTGTGGTATCTTGTGTATCTTTCAAAGTATTGTATTTTACCATAGTCATGCTGATCAGTTGCAAGTTTCAGGTACTCCTCAAAGAGATAATTCACTGCCATTCAGCATCTAATTAACACTGAAGTGGTTACTCTATAGCATCTAATGGAGACAGGTGGTAAATACTTGAGTTGATCAGCTTTTGTTTTTTACCTGCATTGGAACAGAATTGTCTGGGGTAATAGTACTTTATTCATTCCACATCTCTTTTCAAAGACTTTTTGCTCCTTCTCATGTCTGTGTTGTTTGTTAGTGCTTATCATTTTTCAGTCTTGTTTGCAGGGTTTGGCCAGCGTGCAGGTGGGCAGAGCTGTCAACTACAAGGTGTCTAGCACTTGACAGTGCTCAAGTAGTCAGGACTGCGTGATAGCGTTACGTGCTACCTGGGTTGGTGGATCCAGACCATAAATGGCTGCCCTTGGGAGTGGTTGGGCTGTAGTCTTGTGCCTCTGGAAGGTGGTATGGCAGAGACATTGTTTTATGATCTCTTATGTGGGTTGTCTTGCTATGAGGAGTCTGTGGAGAAAAAAAGCAGGAGTGACATAATCTGCATGTGGGACATATAACCATTTTCAATGTTTTAAATTAGCACTTGGTGAAACAGCTAAATTAGGATAAGTTTGACTGTATCTGTTCCCTATTAGTACTACACTTTTGGGAAGACATTGAAGGAGGCTGGTGAAGGGTCTAGAGAACAAATCCTATGAGGAGCAGCTGAAGGAGCTAGAGTTGTTTAGTCTGGAGAAGAGGAGATTGAGAGGAGATCTTACCACTTTCTACAACTACTTGAAAGGAGGTTGTAGAGACGTGGGTGTCAGTCTCTTTTTCCCAAGTAACAAATGATAGGACAAGAGGAAATGGCCCCAAGTTGTGCCAGGGAAGGTTTAGACTGGACATCAGGGAAAATGTCTTCACTGAAAGGATTGCAAAGCACCGCAACAGGCTGCCCAGGGAAGTGCTGGAGACACCATCCCTGTAATTATTTAAAAGCATGTAGGTGTGGTGCTTAGTGATGTGGTTTAGTGGTGGACTCACCAGTGCTACGTTAACAGACTCAATGATTTTAAAGGTGTTTTCTCACCTAAATGGTTCTATGTTCCTAGTCTATGATTCTATGTAACAGCCCTTAGTTGTACTTCTTTGGCAGAAAAGTGTTTTTCAGATACTGTTTTAATAAATTTTCATACATAATCCAAAGTATTCTCAAATGGTAGACAGAACACGCCTTCAGTAAAGGAAGGACTTAAACAGAGTTAGTTTATCCAATCTGAAGAAAACAAGTCTTACTTTTGACTTCTGCATCCCATGGTCAAATGTAGTACTGTCTTTCTGCCTAGCCTCCTGATACAGCTTTAATTAAAGCGTTTTATTGCTTCGTGATCAGAACCTAATGTAACTTCAACCATTATGATGAAATACATGAATCATAGGCTCATGGAAAGTTTGTATTGAAAAGAACCTTTAAAGGTCATCTAGTCCAAGCCCCCTGCAATAAGCAGGAACATCTTGAATTAGATCATGTTGCTCAGAGCCCTGTTCAGCATGACCTGGAGTGTTTCCAGGGATGGGACATCTGGGCAACCTGTTCCAGTGTTTCACCACCCTCAATATAAAAAGTGTCTTCCTGTTTTGCAGAATGGTGGGATTCCAAGTAAAAACACAGACTCCAGCTTAATATATATACAAAATAATATGCCCTAATATACATATATATATTATAGTAATAATAATAAAAAAGGAAAGATAAACAGAGTAGCAACGCACCAGTTCATTACTGTAAAGCAAGACAGTGAGTAAGAAAAGGATACATCACAAATTACCACTCCATAACAGTCATCCAGGTTCACACTTCAGCTGGGAAGCCCCTCAGCAGCTGGCCCCTGAAGATTCTTGGTAGCTGGAAAAGGCCTGCAGGGTGTGTCCAGCCGTAGGGAAGGCTTCAGGAGTCAGCCTGAGAGTCTCCCACTTTTTATGGTAAGTAACAAACACATAACTAATTTATGTAAGCTCTTGAATATATGCCAAGTGTGGACGTACACTGTCCCTTGATCCATAAGGTCCAAATACACCTGGAGCATTGGTCAAACGCCTGAGTGCAATTGAGTTATGGTCAAGATACAGCTTCACACAATATGTGATTGTCTGGATTGTCCTTGTCACATCCTGTTTGTTCTGAACAGAGGGTCCAGAACAGATATCATCTGTCAGATTCACTAAATGCAATTTGTATTTGTCCTTGAGCTCACTGTCCAGGTCTTATTTATGTCTTTGAGCTCACTGTCCAAGTTAAACCAGTTACTAATTAAAGACTTGATTAAAGATTCTTTCATGCCTACTAAGTTTCCGCCACACTTCCTTATATCTAGTGCAAATCTACCCTCTTTTAGTTTGAAACCATTTCCCGTTGTCCATGCATTTCATGTCTCTTGCCTTCCTTTCCTGATTTCTTACATCTGGGAAATGAGAGCTCTTGAGCTCTATGGAAAGCATCCTTAAAAGATCTGCCAGCTCTATTCTGCTCTCTTGTTCCTGAGGGCAGTTTCCCAAGGGATCCTGTTGACTAAATATCTGAAAAGCTGGAAGTTGTCTTCCTAAAATTCAGGGTCCTGACTTAACTCTTCATCTGATCCATATCCCTCAGGATTGTCAACTCCAGTGCGTGAAATTTCTTTTCATTAGTCTCATTCATGCTTTCTTTAAAATTGTCCCTACAGACCTGCATGCTACTGAGATCAACCTAATGAGCTTGAATCACTTTTTGCCCACCTTTGATTATATTGTCTACTTTTGATTTTATAGCTATATTAGAAATACTTGCTGCTAGACTTGAAATTCTTTAGAATTCTGCAACAGAAATAGTTTGCATGTGTTCTAACTCGATTAAGTCTTTGAAATGCCTGTACACCAACGCACGTGGCATGGGGAATAAATGGGAAGAACTGGAGATCTGGGTACAATCACAGGGCCATGGTTTCATTGCAATTACAGAGATGTGGTGGTATAGCTCGCATGGCTGGAATGCTGTCATGGATGTCTATGTACTTTTTAGGAAAGACAGACCAGCAAGGCAAGGTGGTGGAGTTGCTCTTTATGTGCAAGAGCAACTGTAATCTATCAACCTCTGCCTAGTGGAAGATGAAGAATATGTTGAAAGCTTATGGGTAAGAGCTAAGGGGAAGGCTAATATGGGCAACACTGTTGTGGGTGGTTACTACATGCCACCAGACCAGAAAGAGAAAGTCGATGAGGCCTTCTACAGACAGTTAGAAGTAGCCTCAAGATCACATGCTCTGGTGCTCATGGGTGAGTTTAGTCATCCTGATATTTGCTGGAAAGGCCACACAGTGAGGCACACACAGTCCAGGAGGCTTTTGCAGTGCATTGATGATGACTTTCTGACACAGGTGGTGAAGGACCCAACAAGGAGAGGTGTGCTGCTGGACTAACAAAAAAAAAGGTCTGGTTGGGGACATAAAGTTTGGAGACAGCCTTGGCTGTAGTCACCATGAGATGGTGAAGAAGCAGGGCAATGAGTAGGATTGCAACCCTGGACTTCAAGAGGGCTAACTTTGTTCTCTTCAAAGACCTACTTGGAGGAATCCCATGGGGGAGGACTCTAGAAGGCAGGGGAGCTCAAGAGAGCTAGTGAATATTCAAACACCACTTCCCCAAGCTCAAAATCGGTCCATTCCTTTGAGTAAAAAATCAAGTTGAGGAGGCAGGAGACCTGCCTTGATGAGCAAGGAGATTCTGGAAAAACTCATGGAAGAAAGAAGTTTACGATGAGTGGAAAAGGGGACTGGGGACTTTGGAGGAATATAGGAATGTTGTCAGAGGATGTAGGAATTGAACAAGGAAGGTTAAGGCTCTCTTGAAATGAAATCTGGCAAAATATGTAAAAGAAAACAAGAAGAGCTCCTTCAAATATGCCAGTAGCAGAAGAAAGTCTAGGGAAAATGTGAGCCCACTGCTGAATGAGTTGGGTGCCCTGGTGACAGAAGTTTAAGAGAAGGTGGAGTTACTGAATGCCTTCTTTGCTTCCTGCCGCAGACGGCTGTGCAAGACGCGGAACACAGCACACCAATATGATGCTCTGAATGTTCGAACTTTTTTAACTAACAGCGAGGCTTTTTATAATGCTTCTATTTTCATACACACGCCCTGGTCAAAGCTAATTGGTAACATACACTATTCACGCGAGGCACACGCGGATCACTGTTCCCTCCAATTGGCCACGTCTTATCTATCTTACACAGCCAGGTCCGTCTCCCACATTCTGCTCTCACGGCGCGGTTCCTCTGTTCTCACGGTGCGTCTCCTCTTTTCTGGATGTTCGCCCACAACAGCTTCCATCTTTACTGCTCAGACCAGCCCTCAGAAATTCATGTTGCTGGAGGTAAGAAAGAAAGTCTGAAGGAAGGATTGGGTTAGAGACCATTTAGGAAAGCTGGACACCCACAAATCCATGGGCCCCAATGAGATCCACCCACAAGTGCTGAGGGACCTGGCTGATGCTATTGCTAAGCCACTTTCGGTTATTTTTGAAGGGTCATGGAGAATGGGAGAAGTGCCTGAGGACTGGAGGAAACCCAATGTCACTCCAGTCTTAAAAAAGTGCAATAAGGAGGACCCAGGAAATTACCAACCAGTTAGCCTCACCTCCATCCCTGGAAAAGTGATGGAACAGCTCATTCTGGAGGTCAACTCTAAGCACATGTGGAGGAAAAGATTATCAGGAGTAATCAGCATGGAATCTCCAAGGCTAAATCATGCTTGACCAAATTGATGGCCTTCTATGATGGTGTGTCTAGCTTCATGGATGAGGAGAGAACAGTCCACCTTGACTTTGTCAGAGACTGGGTCTGTTTGTCTCAACATCACCGGTATGAAACCACCACCATATCAACAGAGCTAGAGATTTCTCTTATTTTCACATCTGAAGATGAAGGAAATTCTGAAAAACTTAACCTCACCCCCACTCATACACCCAGACCTCAGGTCAGAAAGCAGGGAGGCATGGAGATCCCTGAAGACCATCTAAGACACGCCCCCCCCATGATGGTATTGGGCATGCGCACCACCTCTGGTGGTGGGTGGGATTGGGGAGAGATTTCTCAGAAGGAAGAGGACTATAAAAAGAAGGACACACGGGCTTTTTTTTTAACTTCTATGGACTGCTCCTCTCTGCAAACTTCTATGGACTGCTCTCTCCTTCACCACCATCATCACCTCCTGGACTTTCTGCAAGTCTGCTCACCACCATCATCACCTCCTGGCCTCTTAATCAGACTGTTGGAACACTTCATCTCCATGGTAGTAGCTATTATAACAAACTCTTTGGGGTTTTTTTCCTTTCTTTTCGTTTTCCTTCCTCTTTTTCTCTCTTTCTTCCCTTTTTGTATTTGTGATAGGCAAATAAAGTTCTGAGGCACTTGACTCCATTTTGAGTCTTAATTCTATTCCCAAGAATACAAGCAGAACCTCACTCCGGTCTCTGACCAGTTTGCAACAGACTTCAGCAAGGCTTTTGACACTGTCTCCCATAATATCCTTGTAGGTAAGCTTAGGAAGTGTGGGCTACGTGAGTGAACAGT
Source organism: Baryphthengus martii (assembly GCA_013396935.1). NCBI lineage: Eukaryota > Metazoa > Chordata > Aves > Coraciiformes > Momotidae > Baryphthengus > Baryphthengus martii. The sequence goes on along the minus strand of VWZK01011738.1, from coordinate 23,870 downwards.
GCGGTGGACTGAGAACTGCCTAACTACAGAGCTCAGAATCTTGTGATCAGCAGTGCAGAGTCTAGTTGGAGACCTGTAGCCAGTAGAGTTCCCCAGTGGTCAGTACTGGGCCCAGTCTTGTCTTGTTCAACACATTAACCAATGACATAGATGAAGGGATAGAGTGTACCCTCAGCAAGTTTCCTAATGACACAAAACTAGGACTGGCTGACACAGCAGAAGGCTGTGCTGCCATTCAGTGAGACCTTGACAGGCTGGAGAGGTGGTCCAGAGGGAACCTAATGAAGCTCAACAAGGGCAAGTTTAGAGCCCTAGAGAGGGGGAATAACCCCATGCAGCAGTACAGATTAGAGGTTGATCTGCCAGACAGTAGCTCCATGGGAAAGCATCTGGGAGTCCTAGTGAGCAAGTTAACCATGAGCCAGCATTGTGCTCTTGTAGCCAAGAAGCCAAATGGTATCCTGCTGTGCATTAATGGAACGAGAGGTAAATCTTAGTGGAGCAGAGGATTCCATATCCTCTCATCAGCAACCCTCCCAGCCTTCCTGTAGTAACCCACAGGAGCAGGGTCAATGGGAACAGGTCTCTGCCTGACAAAACAAATGGAACAAGCGTATTCCCTTAATAAGCACACTGCCTACAGTGCTCTTGCAGAACAGGTATGAGGCTCTGCAGGAGGAACAAGTTGTGAGCAAGTTGTGAGCAACTCTCAAAACCAGAAGTGCTGCCATCAGACAAGAACAATGGATTCTTGGTAGTGTCAAGCATCCGCAAGCATCCACCAGCATCAGGCAGGCATCAGCAAGTGTCAGCACTTTATTTTTTACAGCCCAAGCTTTTATACCCCCGTTATCTGTTCACACGCCACTTCCTCTCCTGCGATTAGCCCAGCTCCGCTGTCCACGCACTCTTTTTTCTATTCTCCTAGGCAGTAGTTATCTTGCAAACCAGCTGGCAAATTCCTCAAACTTGTTTTCTCCCATCGCTTCAAGGACAGAGTTTTTGCAGGCCAAGGCTGGGCCCGGCCACAGCCCAACCATCTGCGACAAAGTGCCACCAAGGCTGACTCGCCCCATCAAAACTGACCCTGAAAAGAAAAATCAACAGGTCATTGTAGTAGGTGACTTCCTGCTGAGGGGAGTGGAGGGCCCGATATGCAGGCGGAACTCGCTTCATAGGGAAGTCTGATGTCTCCCTGCTGCCCAGGTAAAGGATGTTGTAGATAAAATTCTCACCCTTCTGAGTTCCTCAGATTATTACCTGCCTCTTGTGGGTAGTGATGATGTAGCAATGAGAGACTCACAATCAGTTAAAAGAGATTTCAGGGCCTTGGGGCAACTGGTAAAGGGATCAGGAGCTCAAGTTGTGTTCTCCTCCATCCCTCTGACATCAGCGACATTTGAGGGAATGTATAGGAAGAGCTAGCAGGTCAATTGATGGCTGGTGACTGGACTTTGGGTTTTATGATCACAGCTCGGTATACAAGCCACCAGGGCTGTGAGCAACTGATGGGACGCACTTGTCCCAGACGGGGAAAGGGATTCTGGGTCAGGAGTTGGCAGGGCTCATTGATAGGACTTTAAACTAGATCTGAAGGGCGAAGGGGTTAATAATTTCATGCGTGCCTGTGATAAGCAGTGGGGCAGCACACCAGGAGCAGAGGGATGGAGTGCTAGTAAGGGCTCTCAACTTGTTGCCCCAAGGCAAGCCAGGGACGATGCACCAAGACCCACCAAGGGAATCAAGGGGGATTTGCCTAAGAGGGTGACAAGGCCAGCCCAACTGAAGTGCCTCTACACGAATGCACACAGCTTGGGCAACAAACAGGATGAATTAAGGGCCACTGTGCTGCTGGAAAGCCATGACATAGCAGCTGTTACTGAAACCTGATGGGATGATTCCCATGACTGGAATGTAGGGGTAGATGGGTACAAGCTCTTTAGGAAGGACTGGCAGGGTAGGAGGGGAGGAGCTGTTGTCCTCTATGTCAGTGACCAGCTGGAATTGATGGAGCTCCACCTGGGGAAGGGCAATGAGCTGGTTGAGAGCATATGGAAATTAAAGGGAATTAGATTAGTTCTAATCTAATCTAATCTAATCTAATCTAATCTAATCTAATCTAAATAGATTAAAGGGAAGACAAGGGAAGGTGATGTTACAGTAGGAGTCTGCTACAGGCCACCTGGCCAGCAGAACCAAGCAGATGAGGCCCTCCATAGGCAGACAGAAGTGGCTTCACATTCATAGGCCCTGGTCCTTGTGGGGGATTTCAACCACCCTGACATCTGCTGGAGGAACAATGCGGCAAGACACCAGCAATCCAGGATGTTCCTGGAGTGCATTGTTTGCACCAACAGGGAAGGGCTGGTGACCAACATGAGGTTCAGAGACAACCTTGGCTGCAGCGATCACAAAGAGGCAGAATTTAAAATCCTCAAGGTATCTAGAAAGAAGTATTCCAAGCTTACAATCCTGGACTTTAGGCATGCAGACTTTGATTGCTTCAGGGATCTGCTAGCCAAAACACTGTGGGATAAAGCCCTAGAGGGAAGCAGAACCCAGGACAGCTGATCAGTATTCAAGGATCACCTTCATCGTGTCCAGGAGCAAAGTATACCAACAAAGAGGAAGGCAGGAAAGAATGCTAGGAGACCTGCCTGGATAAGCAAATAATGAGGAATGTACCTCCTCATGCTTCTGTCACACATTTCCTATTTTCAGCCATATTTTTAATGAGGAATTTCTTAATGCAGTCTCCTTTTACTAGGTTAATAAGAAGCAGGTCTATAGTGCTTATAAAACAAGAATTGGCAAAACTAGAAAGTTTTAAATTTTTACATCTTTTCTCAGGTGTATCCATATCCATCAAGTTACCATAGCACTCGTTTAAAATCATGGTCAGCCTCATCACTCTACTTCAAACATACATTGCTTGAATGCTACAAACATGTACTGTAGGATTTGTTTAAGCGTACACAGACACATGGCTGCTGGCACTTCCATGACATATATACACCATCTGCTAGGCTACACTTAAATTGCATGCAGGACTGGCTAAAATAAATCAATGTGCAATATAGCCAACAGCTGGAAATACATTAGTCAACTGTGAAAAGGACAACTCCCCATCAAGCCCTCTCATTCAAAATCTCTGCAACTGGAATAAACAGAGCACCTAGACTGGAGTTTTCTGTTTCCCTGCAGGAGCTCTGTGTTGGTTGGAAAACCTTTCATCACATCCCTAACATTGACTCAAGAATTTGCTTGTTCATGTATGAATAATATTATTATAATGAATCATGGAATGTGATCATTTTTCCTACTCCAGAGGGCTTTTGGGCACAGAATTTATTCTTTCAGTATATCTCTTACAATAATTCATTCTCATGCTCTAAGAATGCTTTAGATGGTCAGCTGAGAAGTCATCTCTCATCAAGTATCAGAGAACTGTGATTCACAAAACACTGCAAAGCGATAATTACACTTGCTTCCTAAAGTGACTCTGATAGCTGATAATATTAACACTGGAGCTGATGCTCTTACACATTCATATTCCAGGATCTGCTCCTTTGGTACCAACCTCAGTATCCCAAGATAAAGAGATTATATCTTCTATCTTATTATCTTATAACTTTAACCTAGTTTACTTCATACCTGTTACACCAGCCCTGCAGAGATAATGATTTTCTGCCATTGGAAAGAATCCTATTAGATAAATCTAACTATTTACATACTGCTAATAGAAAAGAATTTGAAAGTCAGGACATTTTTTCTATCTTGGTGTCTCACAGCTACCTATCATTTTGGCCTACTAGCTCTTTAAAAAAACGCTTGGCTTTGGATTTTTTTTTGCCAAATTCTATCTGGTTATCCTTCTCTGTCTCTAATCATCCTCCTGAAAATCACTCATCTTTTCCCATCCACTGCCATCTAATTCCAAAAAAATCCCTTTTCTTATGTTTCTTCCCTCACTCCAAGGCCAAACCTTGTATAGTTCAAGATGTAAATGTGACTGGCAATGTCACTGGATCCACATTCAATTCATACAAGCTGCAAAATCTGTTCTACTATCATAAAAAGAAAGCAGCCACTCAGTGAACAGGACAAGTACCTGCAAGGCAGATAGATACCCACAATCTCCAATGGCAGCATCTTTAGGTATCACGTTTGAGCCAGCTAAAACAGATCTTGAGCCACACCCTAAACTGCTATCTGAAGCAGCTGCAAGTTGACTTCTAAGGACCTCTTAAAAGTATTTATCGTGCCTAGATTCATATGGAAGAACATTGCAAGCCTGGGATATTGCAGGCTTCATCTAATGTAAAGAAACCCCTTAATTTTAAGCCTTCCTTTAACCTTTCTCCTTCTTTATCTTTGCATCGAGAGTAGCTCTAAAGCAAGTATACCAGTGTAACTGAGGAAATCAAGCTCTTCAAGGAAAAATGTGTGTTGACAAGGTCTATGTGTAATAATAACATCCTAAATTTTAAAAGCACTGAGCCTTTAGCCAAACTCTACAGAAACTGAGAAGCGGGATTTCTGTAAACAATAATGTGGGTAAAACCTAGTAACATTACTTAGGACAGTGGCTGTATTAGTAATGTAGGAATGAAGGATGCTTACCTTTCATGTTTGACTATGAGAATGTCACCCTCTCTTTTATATTTCCTGTTGTTTCTTCATTTCTTTACTTTTTTTTATTTCAGTGGCTTTTAGGAATGCATAAAATGGTATACTATTAAAATCTTTTCTATAAACTTCCATTTTTTTAGAGTGTGTTATGCTTCCCTTTTCTATCCCCTTTACCGAGAAAACGTGTGTCACAGGATGTTAAGGTTCCAGTCTTGCTATCCCAATGATTGACACTTCCTTAGAGATACTGAGCTGAGAGGAACAAGGTTATGTGAAATAGATAGCTTGTATGTTGTTGGTAAACCCGCTTTCTCTTAAATCCTCCTCTGTGAAATAAAAAGGAATTTACTGGATTATAATAATTTCCTAAGTGCCA
>VWZK01011738.1:0-14536 GCA_013396935.1 Baryphthengus martii | reverse complement strand
CTGTGCGGGGCGGGAGCCTGCCGGTGAGAGGGATTATAGAACTGGTAGTGATGGGAGCCAAGCCAGGCAGCGCTGGACTGTGTGGTGAACAGCCTGAATGTTGGTTGGTTTTTTTTCACTTCAGATGCAGTTAGCATTTATTTGACAGATTGGAAATCGGGGAGATGGTGGAAGGTACACCGCACTCCGTAGATGCCTGCAAAAGTAGTCCATGTTTTCAGCTCAGAAGTGATCTGAGCAGTTATAGTTCTGTGCAAATATTTATTTCTACCTTGAGCGCTTTTATGTATTTATAGTTTCAGTGAAATAAGTTGTAGGGAAAGGTAGTCCGATGTTAAGTTAAATGGCTGTTCATTCACTTCTCTCTTGGATTCTTCACCAGGAACCTACTGAAAGCAGCAAGAACATTTCCTGAAGTTGTAAGGAGTGTGGAGGGAGAGATTTGTTAGATTATTTGATAGCTTGAACGACTTGCTCAAATATAAGAAAAGTTTTGATACTTTGAGAATCAGGCTCTGTAGGTTAGAGATTTTCTCCTTCTACTCTCTGTTGTCTTTGGATTTTGATAGAGGATTTGTGTTAGTTAATGACAAAACGTTGCCCTTATAAATTCATGATTTGGATATTCAGAGTGAGTACTGACTCACAGGAGGGCCAGCTAACGTGCAAGCAAAGAAACTGCTAAAATCTCATTGCTATGTGAATTGCAGAAAACAGCTGTGTTTAAAAATGAAAAGTACTATGATACTATTCAGTCCATTTTCCACTCCTTGTGTCTCAGGAGTTTAGGAACATTTTAATTAGGCTGTTAAAATCAGACTGAACCCACCCCTCTTTTGCTTTGAGGACACACAAAACAAGTGGGAAGTGTTTTGAGGAGAAGGAATAGGAGTATCTTTTAGGTATATTTTCCTTATTCTTTTTTTCTCACTTTCATGTATCTTTGTAAGCGTTTTTTGGTGTTTAAAATCTGCTTTGTGACAATTTGAAATTACAGATTAATGTACACACAGCTGAATTTTGTAGGTTATAAAACGAACAAATAAGCACAGCATGTTTTTAGTAGATAGTTTGGGGTGCTTGTATTGTTGTTGCATAAAGCCTTGCACATATTCTTTAGTAAGGCTCATTTTCTGTTATGGCTGTTTTCAGCTCTTTGGATGGGAGGGGACTTTTGACTAGGGTCTTCGAAGTCTCAAACTCTGCAAAATGCATGGCTCTGTTTTCTTTAGTGCAGTCTTGTTTTGTTTCTGCTTCTCATGAGTTTTTGTGCCAGAGTGTCATAATGAACATGAGAATCTGGAAGGGTTTCATCTCATAACAGCGAGAGCTGTGGAGAAGAGGGATATAAAACTCCTGTTTGCTTACTGGGCTGTTAGTTACTCTTTTCTTGTAGAAATCAGGTGACCAGATAGGGTCTAACTGATTTGTTCATGTAAACTGAACTATATACCTGCTGAGTGCATCTGTTAAGTACTTCAGGTTTTTGTGGGGAGAGTGTTTCTTTGCCTCTTGTCTTACTATAGAATTACACTGTAAGAGGTAGTGGTAGTGCAATGTATGGATTCCTTAGCTGGAACCTTGCACTTCAGACAGCTATGGATTTTATCACGGGTTTAGTCCCAGAAAGCAAGCAGTGAAGCTTGCACCGTGAAGCTATGGTACTGCCAGGGAAATAAAGCAAACCGGATTTGTAATCTGCCTACTTCCCTACCCTCCTTCCCCCCACCCTGCTTTCTAGAAGAGAAACTTTGATTTCTGCTTCATTCAGTCTGTTTTTGTCTAAATATGTATCACTTGATTTACCACAGCCTGAAGGGTAAAAGTGAGAGGCAGGCTTCTGTTTAAAAGTTCAGTAACTTGTATAAAGCACTGTCTGTCAGTTTAAAGCACTGACAGACAAAATGCAGACTTGCTTATTGACTAAGTGATTACCTTAAGTGCAGAATTACATCCCCTTGATATCTGGAAGTAAATACTGTGCTCATACTTGGCAAGAGTTAGTGCCCTTAATTTCAATCTAGATATCAAGTAATGGATTAAGTCTTACATGGTTCATCTCAGCCTTTGAGATGCTCTATATTACTATCTTTCTGCCTCCCAACTCCTTTTTCTCTATTACTTTAAGTTTATTCCTAATGGGTGAGCACTGTACATTATCCTCAAGTTGCTTTGTACAGTACCTGTGGGTGTGGAATGGGTTATTGCAAGCTAAGTGGTTTGCCTGATTTCTCTCTGCCATCTGTTTTATGCTTAGGTGACTGCCAGCTGCAAACACCTTGTGGAATCCAGAAGTGTACCACCAATTTTGTGTCCTTAACTTCACATCTAAACTCAGCTCTTGCAGGCTTTGATTTGGAGTTCTGCAAGGCCCTGAGAGCATATTTTGCCTGTACCTATCGCAATTCCAAAGTATGCCGTGGAAACCTAGTCTACCATTCTGCAGTGCTTGGGATCAGTGACCTCATGAGCCAGAGAAACTGTTCCAAAGATGGACCCACAGCCCCCACCAGCCCTGATGTGACCCATGATCCCTGCAATTACAGTGGCCACATAGAAGCCAAAGAGCACCAGGATGGGGAGAAGACTCCTACTACTACTTACTTATTTTGTGGCTTGTTTGGTGATCCTCATCTGAGGACTTTTAAGGATCATTTCCAGACATGCAAGGTGGAAGGTGCTTGGCCCCTCATAGACAATATCTATTTATCGGTGCAAGTGACCAACATGCGTGTGGTCCCAGGATTCAGCGCTACTGCTACAAATAAGGTGTGGATTGTTCTTAAGCACTGTGCATGCATACAGAAGTAAAAGGCCAAGACAGTAGAGCAGGTCACTTAGCCCTTAACAGTTAGGAAGTGTAGCAGCTTGAGAATCTTCTATGCAATAGTCTAACAAAATAGAACCGTTAGTCTCTTCTTTTCTGCGAATCAAATAAAACTTTAACCAAGTCCTTTTCTTCCTTCTGCTCCTCCCTACCACAAGAAAACCCAGTACATATCACCACATAATACTTTAGCTGTTTAGCCTTTTAAATGTGACACACTAACACAGTTATCAGATTGCAGCATCTGTGACTGCCTCTGTGCTAAGTAGAAGTTCTAGGCAAGGAGCAAGGAAAGAGCTTAAGTCTCTGCTTTTCATTAATTCTCTAAACTGTATAGCCATAACAGTAGAAAACAAAAAATATTGACAAGAGTAGCGCAATAGTAGCAAATGAATTACCAGGACACTGAGGATTCAGAGCACAGATGAAAAGAGGAACTGCGGAAAACGGAGAGGAGGTAGCAAAAAAATTACCTTGATACCAAGTGGTTGTCAGGTTTTGGTATTATGGCTTTACTGAAGAAGCAGTAGCCTGAAAATTCTAATGAGAGTGTAAGTCCCTGTTCAGACAGGCACTAAGATTGCTCTCCTTTCAGCCACTTCAGCTCTGAACTTCAGGGGCATTCTTTCTATCAAAAAAAAGGGAATTTGAACATACATTTGAAGCTCATGCTATCACATATCTCATTCTAGATATTGGAGAATTTTCACTGTTATGTTAAACTTGATAGTAGGGTATTTATTACCAGGGTCAGGAGCAGAGGGTGCTGGTTACAGTAGATTAGAGCCTGCCCATCTTCCACAGATGTTGCTGTGCAGTAGTGTTAATAAGTGAAAATCAGTTTTGCTATTCCATTTTTGCTGGATTCTGAGGTACTGACTAATGTCAGTGCTTGTATTGACAAGTACAAGACAAATTGTTGCATTTGCCAGAAGACAGAGTCTAAACTGATAGTATTATTGAAATTTAGAGTCACCTTTTCTTTATTTGTGCCTATCCTGACAACAGTCTGCATTGCGAATGAATTCAGAAGCAGTATAAAATGAGGGAATGAAGCTAACCTGGGTAGGCTGTGAAAAAGAGACTAAGGTCCCTTGAATTCTGTTCCAGTGGCTTTTTAAAAAGACTCATAACAAGAAGAAGCTGCATTTAATGATCTGCAGTGAGGTTTTATCCTCAGTTTTGCTAAAGTCTTGTAGAATATTCTTTATTTCCTTGTTCGTGGTAGTACTGGAGGAAAAAATTTGAGTGTTCTTATGTACAAATTACGTGTGTGACTAGAGTGTTATGGTAGTAGATAGATGATGTTGTCTTGCCCTTTAGCCGCATTCTGAAAATGATTGAGTATGGTAGGGTATTATACTTGTATTATACTCCAACAGATGACCAAGAAGAGAATTTCGGGAGGTAAATGTCTGTATGGAGCTGAGGAAAGTACGTGTTTAAAAGGGTGTACCTTCTACCTTTATTTATTTTGAGTGTTTTTGTGTTTTTCATTGACTTGCAATTCTGGAAAAAATTATAATATATTTTTCTCTTTTACAATAGTTATTTAACGTTCCTGCTGTTGCACAAGTATAGCGAAGTGTGCAGAAGCAGTTGAATAAAATGTATGGTTTAGCATATTACAAATTTCATCAATGCTAATATGTTACACGTACTGTTCTTGAGTTGTTTTTTTTTCCTTTGGCAGGTAATCAAACTTACCACCACACTTGTTTCTAGGAAACAAAGTTTGTTTGAATGTACAGGTAGTTTAGTAAGACAAGTTTTACTATCTCTAATCCATGCTTTTGACTCCTTTATTTCTTTATCACAGAATCACAGAATGTTAGGGATTGGAAGGGACCTCGAAAGATCATCTAGTCCAATCCCCCTGCCAGAGCAGGAACCTAAATGACATCACATAGAAAGGCGTCCAGGCGGGTCTTGAATGTCTCCAGAGAAGGAGAGTCCACAGCCTCCCTGGGCAGCCTGTTCCAGTGCTCCGTCACCCTCACTCTAAAGAAGTTCCTTCTAGAGTTTAAGCGGAACCTCCTGTGTTCCAGCTTGCACCCATTACCCCTTGTCCTGTCATTGGGCATCACTGAGAAGAGCCTGGCTCCATCCTCGTGACATTCGCCCTTAACATATGGAGCAGACTGCAGTAAAAGATAGAGAAGAGGCTTCTTAAACTACACTGCCACTGCTAGTTTCATTCCTGTAACATTTTTCTCTGCAAGTGTTCCATTTTTGTTATAGTAGTGTACTATCTGCTGCTGAGTGTGCTTTCCTAACTTTGGCCACAACATAACTTAAGGCACCTATAAAGAGCTACCAAGAGAAGTTCAGTGACTTTAATTTATGTAGTGTTTTTCCCTAGTTGGGAGCATGCATATAGGTCTTCCGTCTTCTTCATAAGTTTTTGCAGAACATTATCTGTTGTTAGTCCTGCTACTTCTTCATTACAGACATTTGAGATAGATGTTTAATGGGAAATAATAACAAAAGTTTGTACTCAACTTAAAATGTGCCGAAAACAAAGCAAATACTAAATTGTTGGCAAGCCTACTTAATCCACTCTAAAGCAGTGGATGAAAGCAAAGACAAAATGAAAGCAAAGACAAAAACTAGAAAATTTAGTTTCTACTGAATGCACTTTTTTAGCAGAAGTAATTTAAGAAGTTATAGGAGCAGAATATTTAATCATCACCCTATATAGAGTGTGCTTTTGAAAGGGGCATATCATCACTGCCCCATGTAGGTAGTTCTTAAATTCAAATTTATCATAGCTTTCTGGTGATTTGCTTAAAAATCAGCAGTGAAGGGTGCATTATGTATAAAGTAACTTGTCTTCTCTCTTCAAAGCCTATGAGACAAGTAATCTCGACAGTCTGAGGGCTATTCAATAAGTTCAGAAAGGACAAGAGATTGCCAGGAGGAGACTTTTAAGAAAAAATGTGAAGAAGAAAAGTATGGTTCCCCACCCCCCCCCCTCCCCCATCTGTCAGGAAAGTATGAAAAGCTGGAAAACTCTTCCTTTAATTCCTTAATTGGAAGGGTACATCCTCTTGTAGGAGTTGTGTATTTATTCTCAAAATGCTTTCCACATATTTGTTTTGCATATTTGTGATGCCCACAGTAATAACATCTGTTCCTTCACAGCGAACAAAATTATTGTATGTCCTGTGATCTACCTGAAAATTGATAGTCTATTATTTTTTTTTCTTGAGCTTGTCTGATGTGCTTATGCCCCATGGCATAGAATCCTAGGGTCTTTCAGATAAAGAATGAAGGATCATCACCAAGTAGCTGGGAAACTGAGTTGAATCTCTTTTTTCTTTTTCCTTCTAATGGACTTCCTGAATTAGTTTTGGATAGGTCAGTGGCATCTTTCTGTCTGATTTCTCCAACTATAAAGAGTCACCATCATGGGAGCTGTTTGGGGATTTCCTGAGGATAAAAATGGCTGTTACAAGGGCCTGTAGTGGAAATGGTATTGTAGAAAGCATTAAATAGAAGTGGGTTTTTATGTTTTTTTTGTTATGTGTTTTATTTGGAGGGGTACAAAACCTGTATTAGCTTTCATCACTGTGACAGGTGTTCTGGGTGTTGCTAATGTGGTTGTCACTGAGAAGCAAATGAGGCAGAGATGCTTGGGCTTACCTATGGAAAACCTTGTTTCTAGTTTACAGTAATTGCAAATGGAGTTTGTCCTATCCAGACATTTGGTAGTGGATAGATTGAGGGTGAGAGAGTGAATGGAAGGACCGAGAAGGTATAAAACAGAGCTTTTACTGTAGATTTACTGGGCATAAGGCTTTGAACCTGGGAACTGTTTGTAATAGCAGGGTAGGGTAATGTTGGGTATAAATGTTCTTTTTCCTGTAGTCAAAAAATTGAAATATCTTTTTTTTTGCAACATTTTTATAGGAAATTGTTGCAGACTGAACACAGTATACTTAGTTTCCTTTAAGCAATGTGAAAACATTTGCCTGCCAGTTGCCATTCAATTTTTCTTCTAAGTAGAAACATCAGATAACTGATGATCCTCTATGTGCAGTACATACAGGACAGTCGGATGTTCAGGCCTGGTCAGCATGGGTTTATGAAGGTCACGTCCTGCTTGATGAACCTGATCTCCTTCTACAGCATGGTCACACACTTACTGGTTGAGGGAAAGGCTGTGCATGTTGTCTATCTGGACTTTAGTAAAGCCTTTGACGCTGTCTTCCACATCATTCTCCTGGAGAAATTGACTGCTCCTGGCCTGGATGTGTGTACACTTGCTGGATTAAAAACTGGATGGACATCTGGGCCCAAAGAGTGGTAATAAATGGAGTTAAATCCAGTTGGCAGCTGGTTGTGAGTGATGTTCCTCAGGGCTTAGTACTGGCTCCAGTTGTGTTTAGTATCTTTATCAATGATCTGGATGAGGGGATTGAGTGCATCCTTAGTAAGTTTGCAGATGACACCAACCTGGGTAGGGTGTTGATTGTTTGAAGGTAGAAAGACTCTCCAGAGGGATCTAGACAAACTAGATCGGTGGGCCAATGCCGGTTGTATGAGTTTCAGTAAGGCCAAATGCTGGGTTCTGCACTTTGGCCTCAACAACCCCTGGCAGTACTACAGGCTTTCGGAGGGGTGGCTGGAAAGCTGCTCAGCAGAGTGGAACCTGGAGGTTTTGATCGATAGCTGGCTGAACACAAGCCAACAGCATGCCCAGAAAGGCCACGGGCATCCTTCTCTACATCAGGATTGGTGTGGCCAGTAGGATCAGGGAAGTGATTTTTACCCCTATACGAAGGACAACAAAGCTGGTGAAGGTCCTAGAACATATGTTAATGAGGAGTGGCTGAGAGAACTGGGGTTGTTTAGCTTGGAGAAAAGGAGGCTCAGGAGAGACCTTATCGCTCTCTGGAACTACCTAAAAGGAGGTTGTAGACAGGTGGAGGTCGGTCTGTTTAACCAAGTAATAAGGGACAGAACAAGAGGAAATGGCCTCAAGTTGCACCAAGGGAAGTTTAGATTGGGTATTAGAAAGAATTTCTTTACTGGAAGGGTTATCAGGCACTGTAACAGCTTGCCCAGGGAAGTGATTGAGTCACCATCCTTGGAGGTATCTAAGAGCCATGTATATGAGCTTAGGGATATGTTTTAGTTGAGACCTTGCGGGAGTTAGGTTAACGATTATACAACATGATCTTAAAGGTCTTTTTCAATCCAGGAGATTCTGTGATTCTATTAAGTGGGTTTACTTTTCAGCTAAGTCTCTTCTAACTAACTGTGTTTCTGAAGTTAATGGCATATTTTTGCAGACACTGCTTCTAGCAGTGGTAATGCTTGAAGTTTAGAATTACTACCAAGGATTTGTTTGCAGAAAGGCTCTTGTTCACACTTGCTCCCTAAATCTAGTGTACCATGTTGGGGGTGTGGTAAGTAAAAGCCTACACATGTAGGGAGGAGTGGACAGGACAAGTGACTCTAAACTGACCAGCAAAGTATTCTTTTCCATATATGTCGTATTCAGTATAAATCTGAGAAATCACAAGGGTCAAGCTCTATTCTTCAATCATGACCAATGTCTGAGGAGGACTCTGTCCATTCTGCCTTCAAGCCTGATCCATGCAGTCCTGAATCCAATTTGAGAATCCAGCTCTTGAATCTGGTTCCCATCTGTCACTGAGCCCAGTTTGGGACTTCCCCAGTGCCTGCTCCACTGCATCAGTGGTGACTGTGGTGTAGTTGCCATCAGAGGAGTTGGGTTCAATATTGGTTTTGTATATATTTCATTTTATATTTATTACTATTTTCATTAAAACTTTTTTAGTTTTCTAATCCATAAGTCTCTCTCCCTTATTCCCTTTCTCTTCCCCTCTGGAAAGGGAGGGAGGTTAACAAAGAGCAGTCTGTCATTTGTCTAGTGGCTGGCCCAAGCCTAAGCCTTGACTTTTGTGAACAATGCCCTGTTTGCTTGACCACATTCAAGAAATGCTTTCCTGAGTGATCTTGGGTTTCCTTTTGAAAATTACCTAATGCTGAGCTGTATTGTTTTCAGGTTGACTTTCTTTTTGCTAATTTTTTTTTTCCATTGCACATGGAATCCACATGCCTTCCCTTTTCATTTTCTCCTCTGACATGAAATAGGAATGTAAAATGACTTGTGGTGCTTCTGTACCACAAAAGCAGGCTGAAGTCCAGCAAACTGAAGAGGGATTACTGTATTTAGTTTTGTACCTTTTCCTAGCTGTTCTTGCTTCTGAGAAGTTGGCCCTAGCAGCATCACTGAGGCAGTCCCTGGGCAGTTTGCCCTCACCATACCATCTGTGCCCCTAATATGTGTGGAAGAAGCAAAGTGTCTTACACATATATCTCTAGCTGTCCTTGAGTTATGTTGACTTCAGCAAATAGTGCATCCAAAAAGCATAGTATATATGGAGAGAAACGTGAGGAAATCCTGCTTTAGATGATGCCTAGTGCTGTCTGATGGACTGAACAGTCACTAGCATTTGTAATACATGTAAAAAGTAACTAGCCTATGATGTAATTTGAAATGAGACTATTGAATCAAAATTTTACAATGAGTACTTATGATTTTTCCTTATTAAATCTGTTTACTTAGGCCTTTTGGCATAGGGTGTTTTTCAGTAGGTGATGAGTGATGTTTGATTTTGAGATTAACTCACATGATTCTCACTTCTAGAGAGTGAAGCTGTGACATTTTCAGTTGGTGATTGGAAGGTTATTTGAGGCATTCAAGTTTAAATATGTATGTATAAACTAAAAACTTTTGGATGACATTTGCAAGATCCTTTTAGAAATGTCATGTATGCTATATAGTTATATACCTATGAAAGCCTTTGCAGGCTTTCCAGGGATATTTGATAGACCACTGGTCTAGTATCATAAAGCCTTCTGCTGAAACATCTCCTACCTATTCTTCAGTGCTTGATGAAATCATGGGCAAATCATAGGGTCTGTGTTTTTATTTAAACATCTTCCCTGTCTTTTCCTGTAAAATGTATTAGTGCACCTGGATGTTTTCTTATGATGCTAGACATGAGGTAGGACATGCAGACCTATGCTCAAGATAAAGCTGAGAAGCACAAATAGCAAGGTGTTTCTTCAGCTTCATTAGAGTGCTGTCTCAACAGTCTGCCTGACCTACTGCACTTTATGCAGATTTACAGGTATGTCACTAGATAAGCACACTGTGGGATCTCATCAGCTTCCTCGCTGTTCTCTGTTAGGAAAGAAATTCTCAGTAGCAAAGTCTAATGTCATAAGAAACATTTTGGAGATCCTCTTTCAATTTGCATATTCTACTGGTTCGATATTCTATTGTTAAATACTTGCATATCACATGGATTGTAGCAACCTTATGCAATGCTAAAGGCTTGGAGAAGAGTGGCTGGAAAGCTGTCTGATAGAAAAGGTCCTGGGGGTGTTGGTTGATAGCCAGCTGAATATGAGCCAGCAGTGTGCCCAGGTGGTCAGCAAGGCCAACAGCATCCTGGCTTATATCAGAAATAATGTGGCCAGAAGGACTGGAGAAGTGTATATGTTTTGGAGTACTCTGAATCTTGTAGCAGACTGCTTAAGTGGTAGACTAAGTAATTTTGATGTAATCAGTCAGTGATTAAAACCATGATTAAAATACTTGTTCCTACTGAAAAAATTCCTTTGATATTTCCAAGAAGTTACTCCCCTCTGAATCTATAAAGGAAGTAGCATATGTGTTTCTAATATTTGTGTGTGATTCCTCATTATACTTTTTATTTTAAGGAAAGCCACTAGATTATTTTCAAATGAGACTGGAGAACCTACTCTTTCTTTGTGGCATATTCAAATAGGTATAGAGGTTTAAAAGGCCAGTTGAAATCTTGAAAGAATGAATAATTGCTTTATGCTCCTGGTTTCTGTGTTGGAAGTCACTCTCCAAAGGCATATCTTTGAGTATCTTTCCATCTTGCTTTGTTTCTCCGTGAGCACATTTTCTAGCAATAGTGGACTGGAATTGTTAAATCTCCCAATTCCTAGGACTAACAGATCCAAGAGCCTAAGTAGTTATTCAACTAGTTGTTCTTTCCAGTCATGCATCTCTCATCTCACTGTATGTTGTGTTTATGGCTAATAAAGCATCCAGTGTTTGTAAAGTAGTTTCACACACCTAATCCTGGCAACACATCCAACAAGTGTACAGTACCCCAACAAGAGTCATACCGTCACTGTAAAAGGAGTGAGGAGAATATTGTGAGTGGGGGAAGCTAAGTTCTCTTGTAGCTTTGTGTGATTTCAGAGTTTCGTTCTGTTTTTGCCACAGTGGCTAGCATTGCAGGAATTACTTGGCGCTTAATAATTCTCAGGGACTGCAAAATGCATTCCAAAGTATTAAGGCAGGAGGGAATTGTGATGCTTAATTAAATATAAAGCCTTTCCTTTTCCTGACCTTGTGACTGTTGCTACATACTAATAGTCTTGCTTCCAGGACAACCTAAGAATAAATTTAACAGTCCCCATCTAATAAAATACTGCTTTAAGCATGTGCACAGACTATTTTCCTTTTAGGTGTGAGTTGTGGACAACTATCAAGCTCTGAGGTAGTGGGCAGTTGCAGATAAGCAAAATGGAGAAGGGATTGAAATGATGACCTTTTTTCCCCCACTAACTTTGTTTTTTGCTTTGTTTTTCCTTCTACTCAGATCACTGTTATCTTTAAATCATACCAAGACTGTACAGATCAGAAAGTATATCAGGCAGTAACTGATGACTTGCCTGCAGCTTTTGTCGATGGTACAAAAGGTGGAAATGTTGGGAAAACCAAAAGCTTGCAAATTGTGGAGAAAGTAAGTGGCAAATACATTGAAATGCATGCCAGGTACATTGGGACTACAGTTTATATACGTCAGCTTGGGCACTACTTAACACTGGCCATTCGCATGCCTCAAGAATTGGTCATGGCCTATGAGGATAGCCAGGATCTGCAGCTATGTGTGAATGGTTGCCCTTCAAGTGAACGTATTGATTACAGTGACCACTTATTATTGCCTGTGATGGGGCAGTTGCTTCCTCAGGGTGGTGCTGCTCATCCTCAGTCAGTGTACACACTGGAAACTGCCACCACAAAATGCCATGAGAAGATGCTGGTGAAGGACATCTATTTTTACTCATGTATATTTGACCTACTCACCACAGGTGACAGTAACTTCACGGCGGCTGCTCACAGTGCCTTGCAGGATGTGGAAGCACTGCACCCTAGAAAAGAGCACTGGCATATCTTTCCCAGCAATGGAGATGGTAGTTTGGGCAAGGGTAGCAAGTTCTTTGTTGGTCTTGGACTTCTGTGCTTGATCCTTGTTGCACTTTTGTAGGAATTTTTTTTTTTGTCTATAACAAAGTTTTGAAATATAATATATTACGACAATATGAGTGAAGATGAGTATATGTGTATATACCATGTATATGAAGAGGTGTTTTGTCCTGGGATACCAACGAGATTGTACATATTGTCTTAACTGTTTTCATGTATATTTGATGTATTCTTTGTATCTATTTGTTTTGCAGTTGATGAAATTTTTTATAATGTCCCTGTATTGGGATTTGATAGCACTTTATTTTTGAGATATTAAGTATTTATGTGTGTATCTGAGTAACTATGTATTATACATATGAACATGTACATATGTACATATTCACTGCACTCTCTAAGTACTACTTGATTTAATGCATTTTTTCAAATGGATTAATTTATGTTTTTGTCTATCATTTCTCTTAGTCTGGAGATAGCACGTCTCCTGTCCTGTAATGACATTGATTTGCTGGTTTCACTAGTTAAAATCATTAAGAATTGGATTGGATTCTGTCCCTCAAAGGGCCATCCCTCCTTAGGAGGGAGGGAATGCATTGCTTCCAGGTGGCTCAGATGACCATCTTGGATAACATGAATTACAGCACCTTCTTTGTAATTCTGATGTTTTGCAGTTTCATGGCCTAAGTTTCAAAACAACAAAAGGGAATGCATTGGAGGGAGACTTGCATAGCGTTATAGAACCAGGAAAGGGGATAATTTTGAAAGGTATTAATGGTCTAGTTGTGTAACTATTGCAGCTGCCTCTAACCTCTAGGGTTAAGTCATTCTTCAGCATGGACCGTAGAAATCACAGGGCTGAATTCTGTCCTTTTATTAGGTGCTAATTCTATCTATACATTCAAAAGGAAGAGGAGAGTGAGGCTCTGACTATTTTCACCGAGGAGCTTGGAGAAGAATCATTTGGTGACCTGAAGGTTGGTTTTACTTAGTGCCTTAGTCTGCAGCAAGTGTAAGGTTTAAAACACGCTACAATAAACACAGCTCCAAGATGGCCTGTTTCACTCTTAAAACTATTCACCTGAGACTGGACTGAAATGTTAGAAGTGCTATCAGAGTATGACACAAATAGAGCTGGATTTGTTAAGCAAACGTGATGTAGTGTTTGCCTTGATGGAGAGAAATGGAGTTTATTCATGGAATGAAAGCTAGTTTTTATGAAGACTCTTGGCTAGGTTAGGGACTGTTGACTAGTGTGGACAGCAGTAATCTTCTCAAAGAAACTTTATCACAGAATGCCAGGTTGGAAGGGACCTCAAGGATCATCTGGTCCAACCATTTAAGCTAAAGAAATAGAATTTAAATGAGATGGCCCAGCACCCTGTCAAGCTGAGCCTTAAAACTGTCTACAGTTGAGGAATCCACCACTTCCCTTGGAAGACTTTTCCAACATCTAATTGCTCTTACAGTGAAATATTTTCCTCTGGAGTCCAGTCAGAATCTCCCCTGCAGCAACTTGTATCCATTACCCCTTGTCTTTTCTATGTGACTTCCTGTAAAAAGGGAATCTCCATCTTATTGGTAGCTACCATTTATGTACTGGTACATGGTAATAAGGTCCTCCCAAGCCTTCTCTTCTCAAGGCTGAATAAGTCCAGTTTTCTCATCCTGTCTTCATACGGCAGGTCTTGCCAGTCCCCTGATCATCCTCGTGGCCCTTCTCTGGACCCTCTCCAGCCTTTCTGCATCTTTTTTGTACAGCAGGGACCAAAACTGAACACAGCACTTGAGGTGTGCCTGACCAGTGCTGAATAGAGTGGGATAATGACTTCTTAATCTCTGCTGGTGATGCCGTTGTTAATGCAGCCCAGCACTCTGTTGGCTTTCTTTGCCACTGCAGCACACTGTTCACTCATGTTGAGCCTGCTGTCCAGCAAGACCCCCAGGTCCCTCTCCATAGGGCTGCTCTCCAGCCAGATGGATCCCAGTCTGAGCTGCATTCCTGGGTTATGTGTTCCTAGGAGCAAGACCTTATGCTTGTTCCCACTGACTTTCATAAGGTTCTTGCTAGACCACTCCNTAAGGTTCTTGCTAGACCACTCCTCCAGCCTGTCCAGGTCTGCCTGGAGGGTAGCTTTCCCTTCTGGAGTGTCAACTTCCCCACACATTTTGGTGTCACCCACAAACTTTATCAGGGCACTCTTAATCCCAGCATCCAAGTCACTTAGGAAGACAGTAAACAGCACTGGGCCCAACACTGACCCCTGGGGGACCCTGCTTGTGACCAGTTGCCATTTTGAAAATGAATCATTTACCACCACGCTCTGGGTACGGCCCATCAGCCCAGTTCCCCACCCAACGCACAGACCATTGGTCAAGCTCATAACATGTCAGGGAGGAGGCTGTGGGGGATCATGTCAGAA
>VWZK01011737.1:17975-33353 GCA_013396935.1 Baryphthengus martii | reverse complement strand
TTATCACTGCTAGAAGCAGCACTGCCGGCAAAAACACGCTGCTAATTTCAGAACGTGCAGTTGGTTAAAGGAACTGAGCTGAAAAGTAAAAATCACTGAACAGAATTGTTCTGGTCTAACTCAAACCAGGATACCCAGACTCTGGAGGTAAGAGATAAGGTCTGGAGAGAGGAAGACTTTCCTTCAGTAGAGGAGGACCAAGTTAGCGGCCACTTAGCCACTCTAGACATCCATAAATCCATGGGCCCTGATGGGATTCATCCATGAGTTCTGAGAAAGCTGGCAGAAGTTATTGCCAGGCTATTCGCCATCATCTTTGAGAGATCATGGAGAGCAGGAGACATGTCTGAGGACTGGAGGATGGTTAACATCATTCTAGTCTTCAAAAAGGGCAAAAAGGATGATACAGGAAACTACAGGCCGGTTAGTCTCTTCTCCGTCCCTGGCAAGGTATTGGAACAAGTCATTCTGAAAGTCATCACAAAACAAGTGAAAGCAAAGAACACCACTGGGAGAAGTCAGCATGGATTCACCAAAGGAAAATCACTCTTGACCAATCTGATTGTTTTCTATGACATCGTTGCTGGCTAGCTAGATGAGGGGAAAACAGTGGATGTCATCTACCTTGACTTCAGCAAGGCTTTTGACATTGTTTCCCATAACATTCTCATTAGGAAACTCAAAAAGAGTGGATGAGGGGACACTGAGGTGAATTGAGAGCTGGATCTGTGACAGAACTGAAAGGGTTGTGATCAATGGAGCAGGGTCAAGTTGAAGGCCTGTAAGAATCAGTGTCACCCAGGGGTCAATACTCAGTCCCATTTTGTTTAACATATTCATCAATGGCCTGGATGAGGGGACAGAGTGTATCCTCAGCAAGTTCACTGACGATACAAAACTAGAAGGAGTGGCTGACACTCCAGAGGGCTGTGTTGCCAACCAGCTTGATTTGGACAGGTTGGAGAGCTGAGCAGAGAAGAACCTAATGAGGTTCAAGAAGGGCAAGTGTAGGGTGCTGCATGTGGGAAGGAAGAATGCCAGATACCGGTATAGGTTAGGAGTGGACCTGCTGAAGAGCAGTTCTGAGGAGAAGGATCTGGGAGTCCTGGTAGATACTAAATTATGCTCTTATATTATACTAAAATATGCTCTTGCTGCCAAGAAGGCCAATGGAATCCTGGTCTGCATAAAGAAGAGAGTGGCCAGTAGGTCGAGGGAGGTCATTCTCCCCCTCTACTCTGCCCTGGTGAGGCCACATCTGGAATACTGTGTCTAGTTCTGGGCTCCCCAGTTCAAGACAGGGAACTACTAGCAAGAGTACAGCAGAAGGCAATGAAGATGATTGGGGGATTGGAGCACCTTTCTTATGAGGAAAGGTGAGTGAGCTGGGACTGTTTAGCCGGGAGAAGAGAAGGTTGAGGGGAGGCCTTGTTAATGTCTATAAATATCTAAAGGGTGGGTGCAAGGATGATGGAGCCAGACTCTTTTCAGTACTTGCCTGTAAGAGGATGAGGGGCAACAGGCACAAGCTGGAACATAGGAAATTCCATTTAAATATGAGAAAAAACTTCTTTACCGTCAGGATAACGAAGCACTGGAACAGGCTGCCTAGGGAGATTGTGGAGCTCCCTTCCTTGGAGATATTCAAAACCCACCTGGATGCAGTCCTGAATAATGTGCTCTAGGCCATACTGCTTTAGCAGGAGAGTTAGATTAGATGGTCTGTAGAGGACCCTTCCGACTCTGACAATTCTGTGATTCTGTAATTCTATTGGTTTCTTACATCATATCTTCTTCTCTAAAATGTTCTCCCAGTGAAAACTTTGCTTTACTTTCCATACTGACGTGTCTTATGTTTGGTCATTGTCAGGGACAACTTAATATCAGACAAGTTTGATTTACCTTTCAGAAACTAAAAAACTACACTCGAAATCCAAAAAGGCTTTGATATGCTGCTATTGGTACTGTTTGAGCATCTATTGGAATACTGTGTCTGCCAATGTCTACATTGAGAAAACCAAAAAGTTCTCTATTCTGCTCTATTTGTAGTCTGTCTCATTACACACAAACATTCACACACTTCACTATATCTTACGGAGATGTCCGTCTCAGATTAAAAGATTTATTTGATAAGTGTGGTGATTCAAGGGCTTCCCTAAACCCAATGTTGTTTTGCTGTGGCTTTCACTTTTTGGCATCCCTTCACACAACATTTCACAAGCCCAAAGCTCTCCCAGTTGTGAGACACTCTCCTCTACAGCTACTCTTATCATCCAGAGACGTCAGGACAGAGGATACTTGCCAATTTTAAACCTGCCCTGTGGCTGGAGCATCTGGAAGAAGAACTACTTTCTGCTTTGCCTTGGGAATTAATTGTAATCAGAAAAAATGCAGTGCAATTTACTTTGGAAACTGTGGATTGTTACAGAGGGACGCAATCTAGGGAAATGGGAAAGAGTGGTGTGTACCACCAAAATACTTAAATTCATATAAATCAGTATGTTTCTATATGTGGTTTAGGACAATATTATGCTACACTAAGTTCTAAGTAGCTCCTAATAGTACTTTAATTAATATATCCCAGCTAACACTTTTTTCCCTAACATTCTAGTATAACTAATATTAAGGCGGAGCTCAATAAATTAATTCTGTCTTTTCAGCTGTTGAATCTCACACTTTTTCTGGTCCATCCGTAAAAGTAAAACTTCATGACCTTTCTTGGTAGAGATGAAACAGTGGAAACTTCCATAAATTGCATACATTTACAACTTGCAGAAACAGCCTACAGCAAAGCAACTCCTTCATGAGAAATACTGTGGGTGATGTCTTTATTCTGACATGCTAATGCATAAACTACATATTTTGTCAGCATAACTACAGTGACAAAAATTATAGCCCCAAATCAACAGATGAATACAGTACAAAAATTCTTGGATTGTGAAAGAACCTATACACAGCTCTGAAAAGACTAACACAGGTTTCCTCGCATGATTTCTACTGCTGTTGTGCACAATCCCAAGTATCTGTGCACTAAGATCAGTGTATTGGAAGGAATTTGGGATCATCTGTGGATGATATAGAAGTGCTCATAGCTACTAGTAGGTTCTACCTTGACACTGGCTGATGTTATGATCTCTGAAATTCATCACAGTAGCCTCAAAAGTTTTATCTCTGGTAATATGAAACATAAGAACTTACCAAATGTATGCAATGCAATAAGTAATAAAATACCTCCTGAAAACAAATGCTATGGTTCTTTCCTCAGAAACAGGATAACTCGCCTTTAGTTCAAGTGTATTTTGGCATTAGGGAATTCAGATACCCAACACTTTCTAAGTATTTTCTTACTCCTAACTCTGAGCAAGCCTAAACCTCATCACACTTATCTTGAAACTCTTGAGCAATATCCTCAGGGGCATAGTCTTCTATTTCTGACATGGGACAGCACTTATCAAAAAGGTAGATTTCATTTCCAAATGGAATTTCAATTTTCCAGAGTTTAAAAAGTGAATCATACAAAGGACTATAGACTAAATTATCTCTTTTTAGTTTGACTATGATGTAGATTCTGTTTACACTTCAGGGTTTCCTAAAGTGAAGGAAACTTCTATACATTTTATGGATGACACAGTCAGAAGAAAAGCTAAAGCTGTGATGAAGATGATCAAACATGTTTACATTGTGTAAAGTCTATAAATCTAATCCAGAAAAAAAAATTGATGGGCTGAAAATTATTGAAAACATTATAAAAAACACCCCCACACTGTGTAAGAAAAGTGCTTTATTCATGGCTTGTTGCAAACTCTTCTAGATTTGTATGGATCAGATTTTTTTGTTGACAACCTCACTTCCATTCTACTGATCAACAGGCCAATCTTTCTCTCAATACTGAAATTATGTTTAAAAAAACCCCCACACCTCTCACCACCAGGGGGTAATTATTTTTGTTTTTAAAAATGGAGACTCATAACAGGCATGTGGGTATCGCTAGGTTTGTACTGTACAAAAAAGATTGCACGTGGCCTCTTCTCCATAAATTTCCATTTCCATCTAGATGAACATGTGAAGTCAGAGGATGGAAAACAAATTAACAGAAGTCACATGTGTGATGAAATTCTTTCATGGTCAACATGATAGTCACAGCTGGTTGATATCTCAGCTAACAACAAAGAAAACTCTGGTTTTAATTGGCATATTTATGTAGACATTGGTGACATTTCTGAGCTAGTACTGGCCACCCAATTTTCATCAGAACTTAGTAATTTCTCATAAAAGGTTTTTGCAATATCCCGTAGAAGCCATACACTATGTGACAAAAAGATCCGTAAATACACGCAAGTAATGTGATGTGCTGGAATTTATAAAATTATTTTCATCAAAGCTATCTCTATAGGGGAAGAATCCATTTGGAAAACAAACAAACAAACCTGAAACAAACAAACAAATCTGAAACACACAAATAAACTAAAAACCAAACAAACCTCCAACACACCACCACTAACAAATGACTTCCAAGCAACATATTGCAGTAATTTATTGTGCCGCTGTTCATATTATCTGTTTGTGCTTGCACTGACTAGAACAGGAGCTACTTCCCAGTTCACAGAATGTTTGACGTTGGAAGTGACCTCTAGAGATCGTATTGTCTAACTTCTCTGTTCAGACGGCTATTGAACGTCTGCCTCTAACGACAGACTCTAAAACGTCTCTGAGCAACCTGTGCAATGGAGTGACAATCTGAGAACATATTAAATTTTATTTTGTCCTCAAATGTTCCTTCTACATATTCTTTAATTTGAAGAGATAGTTCAGAAAGATCAATTGATAGTTTTTACTTTATAAACAAATTCTAAGAAGTAAATTAAAGACTAATCTTTACATGAAAATAATTGCGCTGATACAAATTAAAATATTTTAGACCTATCCATATTAACTAATACACCAATTACAAATATTTCATTTTTTTTCTGTTATGGCAAAAAAAAAAATATCAAAATATTTCTTTCTCTTATTTTAAATATCTCTATTCTTTTGATCCTTTCCTGTGACCACTTGTGACTATAGATTAAAAGGTACAAACAACTTTCAAAATACCCAAGGACCAAAGTGAGAGCTACTGATGGTAAATGATGTAAACTGGATTTGCAGTTTGAGCAGAAAATGCAGTGGTACAAGTTGAAATGAAAGTGGATCCACATATTGAAAATTTTCTAATTTAGAAAAGCACAATAGGGAAGAGCTCTAAAACCATTCAGAAAGGTATTAATGAGTTGCCTAAAGACCTACAGAGGCAGGATCATATCTATATATATTCTATCCCACTATCTCATATCTGCTCAGAGAAAATAATTAACTACTAAAAAAATGAAGAGAATTAAAATATATTTAAATGTGCATAGAATTTCTAGTACAAGAAGCAATATATAGTGTGAACATATATACGATTCAGCTATGTTAAAATACCTTTTGCTACTTCTTGGTAAAAATTTCCATTTGAAGAAGAATTGTATAGAATTATGTAACAGTCTCCAGAAAAAAAAAGATCGTAGAATCATAGAACCATAGAATTATAGGATGTTAGGGGTTGGAAGGGACCTCTAGAGATCATCTAGCCCAGCTCCCCTGCCAGAGCAGGATCACCTAGGGCAGGCCACACAGAAATGCATCCAGGTGGGTTGAGAAAGTGTCCAGAGAAGGACACTCCACAACCTCTCTGGACGTCCTGTTCCAGTGCTCTGTCACCCTCACAGGAAAGAAGTGTCTCCTCATGTCTCCTCATGAGGTAGAACCTCCTATGTGCTATCTTGTACCCATTATTTCTTGTCCTATTACTGGGCAACACAGAAAAGAGACTGGCCCCTTCCACTTGACACCCACCCCTTAGATATTTATAGACATTAATGAGATCCCCTCTCAACCTTCTCTTGTCCAGACTAAACAGCCCCAGGTCTCTCAGCCTTTCCTCATAGAAGTGATGTTCAAGTCCCTTAATCATCCTTGTAGCTCTCTAGTTGAACTCTCTCTGGTAGATCCCTGTCTCTCTTGAATTGGAGTGCCCAAAACTGCACACAGTATTCCAAGTGTGTTCTCACCAGGGCAGAGTAGAAGGGGAGGAGAACCTCTCTAGACCTGCTGGACACAGTTTTCTTAATGCACCTCAGGATACCATTGGCCCTTTTGGCCTCAAGGGCACATTGCTGTCCCATGGAGAACTTACTGTCCACTAGGACTCCAAGATCTTTCTCCAACGAGCTGCTTTCCAGCAGCATGACCCCTAATCTGTACTAGTGCCTGTGTTATGCCTTCCCAGAAGTAGGACTCTACAGTTGTTCTTATTGAATTTCATGAGATTCACCTTTGCCCAGCTCTCTAGCCTGTATAGATCTCATTGGACAGCAGCACAGCCTTCCTGTGTGTCAGCCACCCCTCTCAGTTTCATATCAGCAGACTTGCTGAGGGTACACTCTATCCCCTCATCCAGGTCATTGATGAAGATATTGAAAATAACTGGACCCAGTACTGATTCCTGGGGGACGCCACTGGCCGCAGGCCTCCAACTTGATGCTGCACTGCTGATCACAACCTTCTGAACTCTGTTGTTGAGCCAGTTTTCAATCCACCTCACATTCCAGTTGTCAATTACACATTCCTTGTGTTTTTCTACAAGGGTAATATGGGACACAGTATCAAAAGCCTTACTGAAGTCAAGATATATGATATCCACTGCTTTCCTTTCATCCACCCGTTTGGTCATACCTTCGTAGGAGGATATCAGATTAGTCAAGCAAGATTTTCTCTTAGTGAATCCATATTGACTATTCCTGATAACCTTCTTTTATTCTATGAGGTTAGAGATGGCCTCCATATTAAAACACTTAAGTTTTATCCATTTGGATGATTACTATGAAGCCACTGTATGACTTGGACTTTTTCTTCAAAACTGAGTTTTATACTGATGTGATAGCTCTATGGAAATATGTTATTATGAAACAGTAAGTAGAGGCTCAGTGAAAACTGTGAAAGCTCAATTTCTGAGAACAATGATCAACAGAAGGCAAGGAGGAAGTTTTTAATTGTACTTTCTCCTCCAAAATACATGTAACATTGCTCTAAGTGACAGCACGGCTTGCTGTGTTTTCTCAGAGTACGAATGCTAGAACTTCTTCATTGGTTCATTTAGAACAATTTATTTGTTAGATTTTAATGAGGATCGTACATCATACTACTTTATGTATTTCTCACCTTTTGACTTGTTTTTTTAGCCCCTAATTAGCCTTTTCCCTGCCTGTACAGTGCTGAGATATGTTTGCAATCTAATAAGCTCTCACTGTGTCTTATCATTCTTGTAAATCTTAACAGATGCTTTTTCTTTACTCCTAGGGCTTTCAAAAGTAAATTAATCTAAAAACACCAACACTAATTTGATCCAGATTTTTAAGTAGCTGTTACTGATATTTTCCCATGGACTCATATTTAAATAAAAATGGTGACAGAAGCTACCTAAAATAGTAAAAAAAATAATAAATATAATGATCTTTTCTTCCAGAGAAACTTGATCTTCATGCTATCCAGATAAGTCTTTCACCTGCCATTGCTACTTCTAATAGAAAAACAGCTTTAGAGGTAGAGATTTAATTTACCTTTAATCCTACTTCGGGTGAGCAAAAATAGTAATCCCAAACAACTTAAACTGTTAATTATGATGCCATTTTGAGCCGCATATTTGCAAAGCAAGTGTTTTCAGCAACCCTCACAACACAATTTTAAAGAGTATGATGTATATAATGAACAGTTACCACACTGTCACAGAATGTCTGAGACTGGAAGATACCTATCAAGATCATATAGTTCAACCCCCCCTCCCTAGAGCAGGGCCACCCAGAGCAAGTTGCCTAGGACAATGCCCAATCAGTTTTTTAATATTTCCAGAACCAGAGACTCCACAACCTCTCTCAGCAAAGTGTGACAGTGTTTGATCACTCAGTAATATTTTATTTTTTTTTTTCCATTTCAGCTTTTGCTTCTTGTCCTGTCACTGAGACACCACTGAGGAGAGTCTGGCTCCATTTTTACTTCCCCCATCACATATTTATACACATGGTTAAAATTCCTCTGAGCCTTTTGTTCTATAGGCTACACAATCCAGCTCTCTCACCCTCTCCTCATTTGTCTAAATGTTCCCTGATTTTTCAATATTCTTGTACCAAGGTTTTCCCCTCTAGTCGCAGGGCCCTGGGACCATTAAAGACCAGCCTTATGGCCAGTCTTACTAGAAAACACTGAGGCAAACAAGGCATTAAATTTATCCTGCTCCAGAATTTCATGTTTTGTAGCAAAGCCATGTTTCCATTGGTGGAAAAATCTGTTTTCTGTATGCTGCTTCCTCTCTCTTTCCCCACATACTGATATATTCTAGGAAAAAGTGACAGCATTACAAAATTAAAGACATCATGCATTTAACTAACTAATATTAAAGGACATTGCATATTTTTTGTCTTTTCAGTATTCCTTGTGGATAGCAAAGAAAAATAAGAAAAAAGAAATATAAAATCAAAGAGGCATCTTGTTTAAATTAGATAACCTCCATTTATAAAGATACTTTTTTTTTTTTTTTCTGACTGAGTAAATTTTATTTGTTGAAACACAGACAACAGTACTTGAGCATTAAACTCATACCGCCAGTTTGTGAAGGGTCACAATCAGCCCATTCATGCTTTACATGGGTGCTAGTAAATGCACTATTCTCCACGTGTACTGATTTGTGTGGCTGGCCATGTGTGTTGTTTTTATATGGATGAGTCTACCTATTATGAATCAACCTCTTTACTGCCTCAGTGGGTAAACTGCAGCAGCCCCACATATATTTTAGCCCAGGACTGTAGGAATCTACCTGGATCCTGAAGCCAAACATACACAACTACAACTAAAATGGTGTACTTCTTTTCATAATTCCAAAGAAATGTCAAGGATTTCAAAAACCGTTACGATTTACCTTGAAGACATTTTGTAGATTATGGAGTGCAAGGTAGCCCTGATTTTTATGTTAGTTTGTTTTTAAAAAAAAAACAACAAACAAACAGAACATGATGTCAGAAGCAAAGAAGAATCTACCTGCTCTGCCTTCAGCACTCATATCTGGTGAACCATGGAGAAGACCAAGCATGCTAGTTTCCCAAATATCCTCTTTCCTTCCTATTCAAATCACCTACAGATGTGATGACCAGGATGTATTTGCTTTTTCAACCAGAATGTGTGTGATTTGTTTGTTCCATATCCCATAAAACACTGTATGTGTACAAGTCAGGTTGTAATTCTGTCCTTTCTGAGCCTGGCTGGCTGCTCCACCCTTCCCAATGCACTGTCTCAAGTACTGTGCATGCTCTGATCCCACACTGTAACTCTCCCCATCAGATCCCATGATCTCTGAAACATTTTCTCCCATCTGTGTATCCATGGATTCCCCAGGGCATGACCAATCTTTATGCTACATTGACAGAGTTTTCTTAAAGTACTCTATCGACTGTAAACAGATCACACTGGAGGCCTTGCTAAAGTAAAAGTATATAATATCCACTGTTCGCCAGTGAAGGCCCAAATACAAAGTGCTGAAGGAGACCAACTTACTGTTGTCTACTAAACGCACTGTTCCCGGTCATCTCATCACAGGGAAAAAATGGCTGGTCAGGCAAGATTCAGCCTTGATAAAACCAGGCTGGCTGTTTCTAGCAGCTTCTTCATGGGATTGGAAATAGCTTTCAAGTGGATTTCTTACATTCCCTCCCCAGGTGCTGCAGAGAGGCTGACACACTTCAGTTGCCAGAATACTGCTCCTTGACCTTCTCAAGGATGAGTGCAATGGTTGTCTTTTTCCAGCAAACAGGAAAGTTTCCCAGTTGACACTGAATTTCAAAGGAACCTCCACAGTGTCATCAGACACCTTGCTCATCACCTCTGGGTTCGTCATGTGTGGTCTCATAGACATGTGTGTGTCCCAGTGGGTTAAATCCTCTCTATTTCAATTCCCCTTTCTGTGGGTGCAGCCTCACACAGACTCTTCTAGAAGGCTCAGCTCTGATCAGTGAAACGACAGCTCTTACTAGTGAAAAAGGCATTAAGTACCTCACTACCCTCCAAGTCCTTTGTCAGTAGGGTCCCTGTCCCAGTAAGCAAGAAGCTTACTTTTCCTCAGCCTTATTTTTGCTAATCAAAGAAACCAGTCTTGACCTCCCTTGCTAGTTTCAGCTCCAGCTGAGCTTTGGATTTTTGGCGTTAGAACATGAACAAGACATTGCTTTCTTAGGCCACTCAAAGGAATATGGAGGCATTTCCCATCTTCACTTTCACCTCCATACTGTATTTTATCTGAGCCCATGGCCTCCTTCCTATTTGGCTTTATTTTTCTGCCCACTGGAATGGATCATCCTTATGCTGTGATGGTTGACCTCTTCTGCCTGTTACAACAGTTTCCACAGGATCCTATCAAAATGATTCCCAAACAAGATGAAATTCTCTGTCCTTTCACACACATCTGTCTTCCTACTCTTACTAGTTGTTGGAATTCCTGTTGCAAAAGTAAGGGGTCTCAGGGTTGTTTAGTAGAAGAAATCTCCAAGATGAATTAATAATAACAACTCTGACAATGAGACACCATCATGTTTTTATTTTAAGCTATAGACCTCTAAAATCAGCTGCATTTTTTGCTTCTAGCTTCAAATTCATAAATTTGTAGAAAATTTAACCAGATAGAAAAACGTGTGGTTAGTGAAAATTACTCCTGATGCAGCTGACAAAAGTGAGAGCTTATTTGGAGATAACACTACAATATTTTCTAAGAATGTAAATGATGTGGATGTTTCATTTCAGATTTTAGAAACAACAAGAGATATCATAGGCATGATTTTCAAACATCAGCTGTCCAAAAGTGTACTTCTAACTCCAAGAAACAAAATTAAGAATAAAATGAAGGTTCATCCCTACAATTTTAATAAGATGTCAATGGAGGGGCAACTTAATTTCCTACAGCCTCTGCTCAATGACATTAGTTAGTGAAATCAGCCCTTGTTTAATCTTGAATTCAGTTATTTCAAGCATTAATGTTTTTCTGATATCAGTGAGCAAATCCATCAGAGATAGGTATTTTAATTTAACTAGGATAATTTTATAATTCAGAAACCTACCAAATTCCCAAGTTATATGTCTCCAAATTCACAGTAGCTGAATTGATACTGAAATATTAGCTTTGCAGTTTTAACCTTGAGTAAGAGAATATAAGTTCCTGATAATTTTTGTGGTCCCCTGTGCATAACAAAATAATATGTGGCAGGTCCTTAAAAATAATTGATTAGCCAAAAGTGGAATGTAGCTCTGATAATTCAGACATATAAATCCCTATTACACAGTCTGAATTTTGAGACCTAAATCCAAACGAATTGTCAGCAATGTGGTATTCTTCTCACAGAATCACAGAATGTTAGGGGCTGGAAGCGACCTCAAAAGACCACCGAGTCCAACCCCCCTGCCAGAGCAGGATCACCTACAGTAGGTCACACAGGAACGTGTCCAAGTGGGTTTTGAATGTCTTCAGAGAAGAAGACTCCACAACTTCTCTGGGCAGCCTGTTCCAGTGCTCTGACACCCTCACTGTGAAAAAGTGTTTCCTTGTGTTTTCACAGAACCTCCTATGCTCGAGTTTACACCCATTGCCCCTTGTCCTGTCATTGGGTGTCATCAAGAAGAGTCTGGTTCCATTCTCTTGACACTCACCCTTTACATATTTATAAACATTAATGAGGTCATCCCTCAATCTCTTCCTCTCCAAGCTGAAGAGACCCAGCTCCCTCAGCCTCCCCTCATAAGGGAGATGCTCCACTCCCTTAAGAAGCTTAGAGGCTCTGTGCTGGACTCTCTCCAGTCGTTCCCTGTCCTTCTTGAACTGGGGTGCGCAGAACTGGATCCAGTACTCCAGGTGGGGCCTCACCAGAGTAGAGTAGAGGGGGAGGAGATCCTCCCTCGACCTGCTGGCCACGCTCCTTCTAATGCATCCCAGGATGCCATTGGCTTTCCTGGCTGCGAGGGTGCATTGTTGGCTCATGGTCATCCTCTTCTCCACCAGGACTGCCATGTCTTTTCCCCCAGAGCTGCTCTTCAACAGATCAGCCTGCAACCTGTAGTGATACATGAGGTTGTTCTTCCCCAGATGCAGAATTTTACACTTGCCCTTACTGAATTTCATTAAATTTCTCCTCTCCCAGCTCACCAGGCTGTTTGGGTCACGCTGGATGGCAGCACAGCCTTCCAGCGTGTCAGCCACTCCTCCCAGTTTTTTATCATCAGCAAACTTGCTGAGGGTGCACTCCATCCCCTCGTCCAGGTCATTCATGAAGATATTAAACAGCATTGGGCCCAGTACCGACCCCTGGGGGACACCACTAGTCACAGGCTTCCAGCTGGAGTCTGCTCCATGGACCACAACTCTCTGAACTCTGTTCTTTAGCCAGTTCCAAATCCATCTCATCACACAATCATCCAATCTGCACTTCTTAAGTTTGTCTGCGGGGATGCCATGGGAGACAGTATCGAAAGCTTTGCTGAAGACGAGAGATACATCACATCCACTGCCCTCCCCTCATCTATCCATCTAGTTGTGCTATCATAAAAGGCTATCAGATTAGTCAAGCATGACTTCCCCTTGTTGAATCCATGTTGACTACTCGTGATAAGCCTCCTTTCCTCAACATGCTTTGAGTTGATGCCAAGAACAAGCTGGTCCATCAGCTTTCCACGGATGGAGGTGAAGCTGACTGGCCTGGTCCTTCTTGCCCTTTTTGAAGCTTGGAATGACATTAGCCTTTCTCTATTCCTCAGGCATCTCTCATGTTCTGCAGGACCTTTTGAAGATTATGGAGAGTGGCCTAGCAATGGCCTCTGCCATCTCCCTCAGCACTCGCAGGTGCATCCCATCAGGGCCCATGGACTTGTGGATATTCAATTTGCTTAACTAATATTAATGTTTCTCAAGCCAGATGTTTTTGTGTCTGTGTCCTCTGAGAGTCAAATTCTAGCAGGTACTGTCAAAAATGGCAGTGAGATTCCCATCTTCACCTTTTTGGCAATGGTCTTCTACCTTGTCTAATTAAAAGTCATTAAAAAAAAAAAATTCCTGAAGGAGACTCTCAATGTACTGCCTGTCTACTAACACACTGCCTTAAACTATTTATCTTTCTCAGGAGAAGGAATAGTCTTTGAAGCTGCCCCATTAGCATAGATTTGAAAATGCCAAAACTGCCTTTTGCTCCCTGACCTGAAGTCTATAAAGTATTAATAAACTTATTTTTAAACTTTTTTATACTGTATTATCATATTTAAAGGAATGCAAGTATACAATTTATTTCTACCTCAAAAGGTGAACAGAAATCTGGCATTAAAATACAGGATTTTCAAATCTTGTCAGAAATATTGGAATAATCAAAAGGCTGATCTGTCTCTATGTGCACTTGATTGAGTTTTTCAAAGCAGTCTTCTCACACTGTCACCATTTTGTGATAAATTGTGTGGCAAACAACCAAACAGCAAGGAGTCTGCATAGAAGGATAAGAGGAGAGACAGAAGTGGAAAAGAAGGGATATTTGACGAAAATACAACAGCTGCACAGATAAGTGGAAAATATTTCAGCTAAGGCAACAAAAATAATAAAAGGAACAAGAAATGTGCAATAAAGAAGAAAAGAGAAAAGAGACAGAACAGATAAATATTAGTTGTTATTACCTGGCACTAAACACAAAAAAATACTGTCTCTTTAACAGAAGTAGTGCGAAAAAAGCATATGGTAGTAAGGGAATAAGCCAGAGGGACTATGCTAATAAAGAGAACCACTAAATGCAAGTAGAATAAGCCACACTAACATCATTTCTAGTAAAAGCCAACATTTCTGTGAATAACAAAATTCATTTTTTCATGAAACATTCATAATGTAATTCTCCTCCATTACCTTTCTAGTAGGGAAATTTCCTGGCCTGATAAAATGTTAGCTAGAAGAAAAGATATCTGCAGTAAAACAGCTAATGCCCTTTAACACACAAATGAAACCTGCAACTCTTGAACCACAGAGGGTTTATAACGGTACCTCAAAGAATTCCGTAGCTTTCTCCACTTACGAATGTTTCCATTGACAGTGATTTTACATTTACTAGAGTTGCAGAAAACAGATTGAAGTAAACAGACAGAAAACTGTTTATCCTCTTTTCCTTGTCTGCCCCAGAGCACAGAGGAAAAAGGTCATATTTTCCTAGAGGCAACACTAGAAACTGGCATCAGTGAATGATGGGTAGTGCTGGATCTTGGAAGAACACCCTTGAGGTGCACCATATCTTTCTCAAGATAGACTTCAAATACTGCTGTTCTCAGTGTTCAAAATAAGGTAGCATTTCCTTGTATGTTTTGGTATCAAAGCTGTTAGCCTGGAATTCCAGAAGCCTGAATTTGATCACTCTGAATCACCGTAAATAATTTAGTCAAGCTTTCTGGTCCTCAATTCCTAATCTGTAAAATCACACTCTTTCCTTTTCCTTTCTTTTCTACTTTTTTTCTTTTCTTTTAATTTCCTTTTCCTTTTCCTTTTTGCTTTTTTTCTCTTTTCCTTTTCCTCTTACTCTTCACCATTACTTTCTTAGCTGTTTTTTATTAGTTTCCTTTGGTTTGCTTTTCTGAATCTAAGACTTCTGCTGTTCTGTAACTTTATCAGCCCAGCAAAGGCCTCAACTATGTAACTGGACAAATAATAATAGTGACATGGGGACATTTCCCTCTCTGTCTGAAAATAAATGTGACAGGTGCATCTGTCTGCCTTAAAGTGTGTCTTCTCTGAGCTGCAAGGGTCAAAGCTTTATCAGCTTGTGGTCATCAGCCCATTATAACTGATTAATGGAGCACACACCAGAACAAGGACATTGTGAATGCTGTATTACAAAGTAGTTACATTAACTTTCTGAAAGCCTTCCAAGCTGTGCATTAAAAGTTGACTATAAATAACAAATGACAAGCTTGCAGGAAAAAACACTGTTTCTACATTAAGCCAAAATATAAAGCAGATATCTAAAAGAAGAAAGAAAAAAAATATACTACCTAATTATACCTTTTAGAGCATACCAATTTCACAGTGTCTGAAGCCTGGCAAGCAACTCAGATGTTCAAAATTATAAGAGAAATCAAGAAGGAAGATGCTTGAAATGTCCTTCCTTAATCCACTTCCTTTACATCAAGACACAAGGAGTATTAAAAGGAAACTGAGGAAAAGATGTCACAGAAGGAAGAAAGCAATGTACTGAGAGATACAGTTTCTTTTTCTCCAGAGTTGTCTTCTCTCTGCTTCACACAGACAGC
>VWZK01011737.1:0-17967 GCA_013396935.1 Baryphthengus martii | reverse complement strand
TCCTCCCTGCCCACCAAAAAAAAAAAAAAAAAAAAAAAAAAAAAAAAAAAAAAAAGAAAGTTGGTTCTTATTGTCTCTAGGATAGGCTCGTTTTAGTCTCAGCTCTGATGAGAAAGTAAGGGTGTGAACTCCAAGAGAGAAATCAGAGAAGAGCAAAAGTGTGGGTAGCTGGGTAGAGGGAGAGACTGGACCTAGGCTGAGGGAATTGGACCTGTGGCAAAGCCAGTTCCCATCCTACCTGCTCTGCCCTTANCAAGACAAAAATCACTCCAAGACACCATCTGCCAGAGCATGTATGGCTGCTGCAGAGTTACAGACCCCTGCCCTGGCCGGCAGGGGCTGCAGCCACAGCCTTGGGCAGAAGGACTTGCCGCCACCACCACCTATGTCAGCTCCTCTTGGGATTGCTCCTGCTCTGCAGGGATGGGCACAGATGGGGAGCTGTCAGGACACACAGAGGTTGCCCTTCTGTGCACTGGAGCCTGCAGGACTGGTGGAAGAGGCCAGGATGGAGTTAGCAGTCCTCCCATGGAAAAGGTTGGGGTTGGGTCTAGCTGCAAGGCTCTTGTCCTCATAAGAGTACAGCAGCCTTTGGGCCTCCTTACTGCACTGGTGCTTGATGACATTGATGAGGCGGTGGACTAGTGGTGCTGCACATTCTTCGAGGACAGGGTGCATGTGATGGACCACAGGCAACCTGTCCAGCTCATGGTAGCATACAGTGTGTGGGACGATCTATCTTTTCTGCGGCCATTGCCAGCTACCATGGTTCCTCATATATTGTGTCTTGCTCACAGAACAGCCAGAGCAGTGTGAGATCAAGGAGATGTTGATTTTGCTGCAAAAGTGCTCCCCAGACTTCAGGTGAGAGGTCACTCACGCTATCCCTGACCTCTGTCTCTGCAGCCCCTGGAGGGATTGCTGAAGGACGATGGGGGCTGCTGTTGTCCAGGTGGCTAGGAGCTCTGCCTGGCTGGCTCTTGATGATAGATGGCTGTGTAGGGGGAATGACAACATGCTCTAGGTAGTCATCTTCTCCCCACAAAGAAAACCTGACCTTCTTTGTCTGTATTCTGCAGAGTGGGCAACTTGGTGTCTTTTTTTCTCTACTGCACAATGCAGCCCATGCAGAACTGGTGTTAGTATGGCTGCATAAAGGCTACGATCTTCTGAGCATTGTGGCAGATGGGGCAGCTCTGCTCTGTCTCCACGGTCGTGACTTTTTGTTGCAGGAGGCTGGGGAGAGCTGAGGACAAATAACTATTCAACATGAACAAGTAGAAGGCAGATTGTTTTTTAAAAAAATTCACAGGCAGACACAGTATAAAAGTAATAATAGACTCCTAACTCTTAATTTGCTATCAGATTAATTTATCTCACTTCGCTTTAGGAAGTTCCTTTAGTGTCATTCTATGAAAAACAGAAGAGGACATGTTCTTCATATCCCTAATTTGTCATAGTATAGAGCAATCTTGATACCTTGTTCCCTGCCTAATATTATTAACATGTTAAAGTCATCTTAATGCCTGCTTTAGAACCTCTTAGCATTTTGCATCCAGTTGAACTCTCTAGAGCAAATAAAATAATAAATATGGAATTATGAAAAAAAGAAAAAAAAAAAAAAGAGATCCTCAGTGGTTGCAGTTATTCCAGCTGATGATGTTCACTAATAGCTCACATCAATTGTCTGGGATTTGATTCTGTGAAATCATATCAAAATCCACAGCAAACTACATATGAGCGTTAGCTTCCAGATGTCCCAAAGCAGATCAAAAACTAGCACTGACCTTGTTGGCACCTTTGCAGCTCTACAGTGATAGGTGAGAAATTGGTAATGCACAGTTCTGCAGAGCTGTGCAAAAGAGGGAATTGCTATTAAGTGTATGTAATAATACACCGGGAAGGATCCTGTCTGAGCTTGGGAGTTCCAGCCCGAGCTTATCTTGATTAAATGTCTAAATGGATGGTACGTGAGCAGAATCGGGATATTCCTGTTGTCATCCCTCCTTGCTGATTCTCAGTTTGATAGTGCCACCTTCCCTATTTTGAAATAAAACATTCATAGAGC
This sequence comes from Baryphthengus martii, assembly GCA_013396935.1. Lineage (NCBI taxonomy): Eukaryota > Metazoa > Chordata > Aves > Coraciiformes > Momotidae > Baryphthengus > Baryphthengus martii. Next base: position 15,899 of record VWZK01011737.1, on the reverse strand, counting down.
TGTGTAGTGGATTTGAATATAATTGGAAAAAAATATCTATCTGACATAGGTCAGAACACTAGGGAAACACAGATAGGTTATTCTGTCCTTTATTACATGCATGTGGTTTTTTCCTCTCTTTTGGAAGAGTTCATTACACATTGAATTCTGTCTTTTTCATTTTGCTACCCATTAATGACAGAGGACTATGTAGCTCTATTTTATGGACTATGTAATTTTATCCTTCTCATTTTATTTTTCAAGCAGCTATGATTTTCAGGAAGTTGTAAAAAGCTAGGGAAATTATTTCAGCACTAGCTTTTACTTGTTTGGTTCCTTTCTGTCATGATCCAGAGATAGAAGAGAAAAGAAAATGTTGATTTGACTAGCCAACAGATTTGATGCTATCTAAACTGTAATGGTGATTCACTGCACAGTAGACCTTTCTGTGGCAGGTATACATTGCATTTGCCCTTAAGGTCATCCTATCACAAAAGAAGTCTAACTAATTTTTCCAAAAAAATACAAAAGGGACTAGTCATATTCATTCTTCTCCTTACAATATACACAAACTGGTTATCTCTGAGGTCACTCCAAGGTGTCTTACTACTTGCCTGCCATAGACTGCCTGAAACACCCTTGCACATACAGAGCAAGAAGAAACTTTTCTAATAAAACTCATGAGCTCTTCATTCCATCACATGAAAATGCTACTGATTCTCAGATTAGATTTGGAGATACATATGGCATTTAAAACCTTCCTATATCAATACAACATGCTAAAATGAACTTACAGAACAAGCTCTGTGACAAATTTATCTCTAAAATTAGTTGTTTTGCTACTTTCTTCAGAAATAAATTTGGGTTACGCATAAAGATTAACTCTAATAATATGTATTTCTTGCTTTTTTTTTACCCAGATGACCTTTCCTAGCTCAAATATAATCCAGTGTGAAACTACTGGTCAACGATGAACAAAGCTAGAGGATTAAAGCCAACCTTTCAAGAACTGGTCAAGAAAAAGGGAGAGTGGAGAAATCCCATTAGCATCTTCATGTGTTATTATCTGAAAAAAATACCTCATAGAACTCATTCTTCTGGGATATTATATATGCCCCCAAAAAGATTTCCTCTCCTTTCTGTAGTCAGTGCAACCCTACAGCAACCTCTGCTTAGATGAAATTATGTTACAGTGGTACAATCTAGTTTTGATGGCTGAGGGGCAAGTAGGAACTCTGTGATCATTGACATCATAGATTTTATTTCAATAGATTTTTTTTCTATTAAGAAGTTCTCTTCTCCTCTCTATGAGATAGAAGGTAAAAAAATCCTTTACAGGATTAATTACTGAAGTTCTGTTCATTTGTCGGTATGTTCCAGACAAAATGATCTTTTCCTTCTTATCATAGCATGACTTACTGCCCATGTTCTTCTAGGGTTTCAGTTCTGGTCTTTTCTCTTTTTTCTTGTTCATTGTGTTTTCCTTTCATTTATCACTATCCTCAAAGTAGGTCAATGATAACACTGGGGTTTTTTCTTATTGTTTACCTGTAATATCTTTGTATTCAAGGCTTCTTTGAACCATTATACTAGAACACATCATTTTGCTTTCTGAAAGCCCTTTGTATTCCCCTTGCACATTTTGAACTTCAGGTGCCATTCAACATATTAGTTTGTCTTCTGGCCTGTGGAGAGTTGAAACATATCTCTTCAAAAGAGTTCAGAAGTTTTCCAGTCAATGTTCTTGCATCTTAGCTTCTTGGAAAACAATGTAACACAAAGAATATTAAGGTTTTTTTCATACTTGTGTGACAAAAATATGTATGTACATACATACTCAAGAAACATTTCAGTGCTTGAACAGTTCTGTGGTCTTGTTTACGTGGAAATTCTATATGTATATTTAAAAAATACATAGAATGAGTACGCTAGACTATAGCCTGGTTCCTCACTTAGTTTTACCCAGCAACCGTATTCTTAAAGTAGGTGTAGATATTTTATCTCGTGCATTTTGTGTTACAAGGGCATTTGCTCACAGTATCATTATCAATTTTGCTTCTGGTTAAATAAAAAATATGTTTTCCAAGTTACACCTAAGAGTTTTAGAACCTACTACTTGGAATGAGAAATTCATCTTTTCAAAATCACCTCTTTTTCCAAAATTTTGCTTTGCATGTCAATCACTGCTCTCAAATGTTCATTATACAGAATTCTTCACTAAATAATTTCTGCTAATGACTCTGAAATGGTAACTTTCTACAGAAAAAATAATTGAAAATCTGTAAAATAATAAATGGGTTGCCTAGTTCCAAGTGGACAAAAAGAATACCTGGTATTACATATATTTCTTGAAATGTAGGTATGTTTTGAATACAGAACTTGCTGTATTTACACTGAAAGCTCTTATCTGTCAACTCTGTCACTTCTATGAGCTGCCAACCACTCACTCCTTTTTCAGTTTTATTGTCAAATTGTAGCTGATATCACAAGTACTCAGGTGCATTCCTCTCAAACCTTTGCTGATGAGGCCAATTCCCATACCAAATCAAAGATATGTAGGCCAGAAGCACAGAAAATAATGAGGGCATTTTTCTTTGGAAGGGGTCTCTGTGAAGCAGGAGGGTGCAGCCCCTCATGCATCTGATGGTCACAGCTTTGGTGTGCAACTGTAGGGGAGGACATCACAGCCCAGAGCACACAGACTCACAGACAACACTCTGCCTTTCTGAACATCCTTGCTATTAGCTACATCGATCTTTCCACTCAAACTTTGCCAACAAGGCAAGGAGATCCAGTACTTGGGCAAGACTCTGAGCCATCGCCCAGTGTGCATGGAAAGCGATGTCCTCTGCAACAGAGACAGCTGAATTACATCCTCAGCAGCAGCTTTTATTTGCACTGCAGAGATGCAGTCTTAATAAAAGCTTGTCAAGATAGGTGCAGTCCAGAAAAGAGCCACAGTCTCCCAGGAACACGGTGGTCTTTGGCTGTTCTTCTTGTTAGGAGTCAATTTTAGTACCACAAGCTGATAAGACTAGAAGACTGGCCTGTCGAGGAATGGACCTACAAGCAGTCATGGATGTAACTCAAACCTCAGTCCATGTTTAGATACTTGAACTGCTGCTAAGACAAAAAGACCTAGTAAGGGGTATACAAGATTGTGCTTATTACTCAATACATTTTTTGGATGGCAGAATGATCCTTCACTGCAGGACAGATATGTTCAGCTTACTGCTAGTTCCAGCAGAGTCAGTATCACATACTACTACTGATACAGACACTAAGATTTTTTCTCTTTTTTTTTTATTCAATGAGTTATAAATAAAATAATAAAAAAATTAATTGTTTACTAGAAGCAACTTTAGTAGACCAATTATAAAAAGCCCTTATGGTGGCAAGTTCCTCTTATCATTCGGAAAGAATGTATAATTCATAACAATCTGAACAACTATTTGCTAGAAGCTGTTTCTCTTAACCTAGCTTAAGGTTAGTTTTGTCTAAAGATGAGGCTTTGTTTTGTTCAGATCTGGAGAGAATATGGAATCTGTTTGGTTATTTCTATCAATATTGATAGAAAAATAACCTTGAAGTTGATCGGCCTGATCTATGAAACATCTCAGCCTGAATTTACCTCTTAGTTGGAACGCATCATCTTCTACCTCATCTCAGAAGTTCTGTAGAATTCTTGAGTATAAGGCACTTTATATATTACCCAGTACAGCTCTTTCTACGATACTTCAGGGACTCATCCACTTGCAACAGACCTTAGCACATTACGTTAGCGAGTTGCACAATTTGTCGCTTAACACAGTACAGAAAATGAATTTACTTTAGGGTTTCATATAGTTCAGATGGGAAAAGGTGGTTTGTTTAATGAAGCCTGGGTGAAAACAAGAGGCTGTCAATTGTTCCATCTGTAAAAACAGTATTGTTCCTGTCATTGCTCCAAAATTACCTCAGTAAGGGTAAAGAGGAAGGAATAAATTGCTTAGCCACTAGAAATAAACAAGTAAACAAAAGCTTTCATTCTTTCCGTGAAGTCAGGGATGTCTCATCTCACAATGGATGGAGGACTCATGGACCAAAGGAGGGAAAAACACTCAAACTAGAACTCAAACTCAAACTATCAGGGTTCTCAAAATAAGGAGAGCTGCCAAAACATCCAAGGTTTGCTTCTGAACACCCAGGGTACAAGACAAAGAGCAAACATGCAGGTAAGAAGTGCAGTTTGACACAAAAGCTAATTGCCACAGTCAATAACTATCCAAAGAGCACCTGTAAGTTAAGTTATAGTTGCTGTTGCTGATCTCAATCCATAGGTACCCTGGGCACATGTGGTTACTGCAGCTCAGGGGAAATATTTATTGCAAGTAACTCTTAGCAACTTAAGAGCATTTGAAGACAATTCCACAAGTTTAACTAGTCCAAATTCAAGCCTTTTCAGTATAGCAACATGAGTCTGAGAGAGGCAGAGCTGTTTATTGGACATGTAGACTCATTTTGATCACAAATAATTAGATAAATATCAAGGAAGCCGTCAGATACAGGCTCAGATAAAATACAAAGATAAAGAACAAAATGATACTGACTAATACAAACCACAGGTTTGCAGTTTCAGCTGCAAAATCTTACAAATAGAAACAATTTCAGATAATGGTAAGGTAAGCACAAAATACACATGCGGCTGTAAAATGAAACCAGCTTTGTAGCAATTATATCTTGAACGTCAAAAAAAAATGAATTAGGATATTTGGAAACCTGTGCCAAGCTAGTATCTTACTGTGCTTCCCAGACTGAAGAATAATATCAGTATGATTTTTTTATTTTATTTTTTTTTTTTTTAACGAAACTGCTTGAACAACAATATCAATTCTAATAGGTAACTGAGTAGGAAGAAAATATTTAGGAAGCTACAGCATCTCTATTTACAACATCATTAGGAAAAACCATCTGTCAAGACAGAAGAGTGGGTTAGTCATGTTATTGAAATTTTACTCGAAACCTATGATTCTACAACATAAGAAATAGAGAGGACTCAGAAGAAAAAATGAGTTTAAAAAGTTAGTGCATTAGCTTCCTTCATAGGAAGTGAAAATAAACTAGAATCTGGAGGTTTCCTATTCATCATATTTACTGATCTGTAAGCAGGTAGGAAGATCTTTAATAAAACAAAATCCCTGGTAGTGACAAGACAAGATTGATGTATCACCTGATATTTTAGAAAAGAATATGAGTGAAACATACAACAGCAACTTACACTTTAAGGGAAACAAACAAACAATCAAATAATGAAAAAAACCTCAAACACTGAAAAACCTCTTGTTTGGGTGGGAAAAATGAGATATCTAAACAATTGTAGAGATTTAGAAGAATAAAACTGGGTACAAACTGGAGCATAGGAGGTTCTGTTTAAACACAAGGAAACACTTTTTCACAGTGAGGGTGATGGAGCACTGGAACAGGCTGCCCAGAGAGGTTGTGGAGTCTCCTTCTCCGGAGACATTCAAAACCCACCTGGACACGTTCCTATGCGACCTACTCTAGGCTCCTGCTCTGGCAGGTGGGTTGGACTCAATGATCTTTTGAGGTCCCTTCCATCCCCTAACATTCTGTGATTCTGTGAAAACAAAAGATGCAGTTGTCAGAAACAGCTCTTGTAAAAACAGACAAATCACTATAGGCAAAGCTGTGAAAACCTTAAAAAAAAAACAAACCAAAAAAAAATTTAAAAACCCCCCAAATTAGCAGAAATTTTTAAAATGCTGTCATGATACTGTCTTCCAAATTCAACCGTTACTGCAAGATAAATACATCTAAAAGAGCATTGCTATTATATGGTCAAACGTAAAGACAGTAAAATTTAAGCAATTGATTTTAAGATGACTCATGAAGAGTAAATAATGGGATGGAAAAAGATCCGTCACAATACTCTGTTTAGAAGAAAGGTGACAATGTTTTTATTTTTCTTTTTAACTAAAAGTAATTGTAGCTCTGAATGTGCATACATTTTCTAGAAAGGACATGTCATGAGTTTGGTTTTAGTATAATTTTTTTCCCCTCTAATTCTTTTCGTGTTCCCCAAGGCAACTCAAATAGTAATTAATCTTTAGCTTTACAAGAAGCAAGAAAGTTGGGGGAAAAAAAGGAATAAAACCGCTTACACATTTTGTAATTTGATATGTAACTGCTCAGTGGGGCTTTTATTACAATGCATGTAAGAGATAAAATTAATCCCTACAAGTACGCTGTGTTATTTGTTCAAGTTAGGAAAATTGAGCTCAGCCCTCTGGAGGCAAACCAGAATTAGCGTAGTGAAAGCTCATTCTGCAGTGAAGATATCCTGACAATACTCTTCTTTTCTGTTACTTGTGCCTCTGGTTACAGGGCTCTTGACCAATTTTTGCTGTTTTCCCACAAGTTATGGTTATAACTGCATTGCAAACTTCTCGCTTGCGTCCTCACACTGCATGTCTCTCCTTCCCTGGTGGGGTGAGAAGCCTTCAGTGGCTCACAAACTGTGCCTGTACACAACTTGTTGTTAATGTTTCTCTGTGATCTTATTCCCAGCTCCTTCATAACTACTTTGTATCTTCCTCTTCACCAGCAGCACAGGAGCTCTCTTCTATGCATCAACAGAGACGGAGACACCGAGTTGAGGAAAGTAAGGATTCACTGTAATTTGCCACACTTGTTCTCCAAAGCTTTTCAATCTCAGGACATGAACAGTCCTGACAAAGCCTGTATTGGTCACAGGGTGTTTACAAGGATATTTAACCACTCTGAGGTTACATAAGTGGTGGCTAATATTTTCACATGGTTCTCTGAACTAGGACCTTACTCTGAAAACACAAACTCATGCAGTATGCATCAGTAAAGACAAAATGTAGTTTTCTGGTATCATTTTACAAGACTGATTTTACTCATATGTGAAAATTATGTCAAAACATAGGCTTTAAAATACTTAAGAAAAAATTAATACTTTATTCAGTGCTTACAGGACAGCCACCTAAAAAGTTAAGATTACTTCCTGGCATCTGGATTTGTACCACGTCTTGAGCTGTTAACAGCAAAAGCAGAATATTAACTTTACTGCTGCTCTTTAGCAATTAAATTGGGTGTATTAGCTGTAGAAGGATCATTATTAGCTATTGTCACCTTCTAATGCAGGAGCCAGCTTCTCTCAAGCAGTTTGTGCCTCCTTTGAGCACAAATCCAAGCACAGAAATAAATAAGCATTGTAAATTTTTAATTATTAATGAAATTTTCTGTCACAGAGGAATGTGTTTTCAATATGACATCTTCAATTTTAATGTGGATTTTGTCAGTAACTGTCATTAGCTGCTAGGGATCTTGTGTTCCTCTCTATATTTATGGAAGTGTGCCTTTCCCACTTGACATTTCCTGTGCCTTTGAAGGAAGCTCCATGTAATTTACCTATAATGTAGAGGAAGGAGTCAGAAGCTATGGACTACTGGTCTTCCCTCCTCGCTGCCCTTAAAAGAAGGTAGAACAGCAGCTTCAAACAACACCACAATTTAAAACAAAATCATGGTAAGAATTCAATAAAGCCTCAGAATTCAGGACAGCCAAATGCTAAAGAAAAAAGTGAAAACTGCAATTCAATTTCATTCCTATGCCACCTTCCCCAATCTAAGCTCTAAATAGCATTTATACCAATCTGAATGACTGAAACTTGCAGGCCTCTCTTGAGCAAAGTGCTACTGTAGCGAAAGGCTGGTCCTAGCGTTACAGAAAGATAGCCTGGAAATTACACTGAAGGATGCAGAAATTATTTTGGATCATTAGCATTCTTCTCTTCTAGCATTCCATTAACTCCAAATTGTTTCATTATCTCTGTGTCATTTTTTAAATCTCTGAACATTATGGTATTATTTAAGCTTGTTTCCTGGCAATTGGCTGAAATCTCAAGTTCTTTTTTCAACATTTATTGGTCTGGGTGTGCTGTAAAATTCTACCTTAAATGTTATCTGGCCCTGATGTTCTGCATTTAATGCCTGCAAATAAAGGACCAGGATCTTATCAGTCTTCTGTGTACACCCTGAAATAAATGATTGAGGTCATCTTAAAGAGATCTTGCCAATCGCGTGCTTATCCATAGCACATTCTAAGAGCCTAATCTACCTTATTAGAGAAAACAGAAGTCAAATATTTATCATTATAAATACTAATTCATGATATGGATTTAAGTTTAGAGTGATTCTGTCATTTATGAAAATCAATCCAGCATCATTGTACAAATGTAAACATAGAAAACTAGAGGTGGATAAGATTTTTTTTGTCTTTTAATACATTCCTTTGTAAATGCAAGACCAACAAGATTTCTTAGGTTTTTCAAAAGTGGTGCAGTAATTTAGGGAGTATTTCCTATTAAAATACTTATCATTATCCACCTCTAAAAGCCCATTTTTCTGTAGGTCTCAAAACATCAGCGTTCCAAGGATGAACCAAGTATAAACTACACATAAATAGAGTATCATCTGTTGTCATGGATGCCTTCAGCTAAACACTGCAGCTTTCTTAAATCTTACTTTGTTTTGTTGTTTTTTTTTCCATATAGAGATTGACATTCATCATAGACCCACTTGACCACCAGTGCACACAGAAATGTGCATATTAATCTCCATATTGAAATGTGGGTTGATCTTTCAAACACATTTGAAAGTTATTATAAAAAGGATTTTTCTTTCATTGACACAGTAAATAAATGCATGCAGTAATGAATCAGCTGTAAAATAAAGTTGTAGAAGAAACAAATGTTTTCTCTTAATGAGCACTGCTTTGTATGTATACTCCTTTAAAAGACATTAATAAGAGAAACATATTTGAAAGTACCTCATACTACTTAGTTATGTCTTAGACTTAAGTGAACTTTATATCTATGCTTTAATGTTTATATAACTAGCCAACATTATGTCAGCCCACATGTGTTTCTTAGACAGCAAGCTTGGTGCACACTTCAAGGTATCATAAATTACTTGTTACAAAACTTTTTTTCAGTAAAATAATCTATTTCTTAGTTTGTTTGAAGAAAATCAAAATGTATCTTTTTTGAATTAATGATATTAAATTTTGGTTTTCTCCAAGAAAAAAATATAACCTTTAGTTTTGTTTTTTTTTTCTACACAGTTATACGTATAAAAAACTGTATCCTCCTCCTACCTTAGTTTCTCACCCTCCACCCAAATGAGAAGTATAGAGCAAGGACTTCCCAGTTTCTACTTTAAAATTTTTAAACACAGTTCATAATTTCTGGGACAGAATTTTTTTCTCTCTTCTTTGACTGCTTCCTAAATTACAGCATGACAGCATAAATCTCTGAAACTCATAAAAAAGCAAACTACAAAGTTGGCAACATCATCACATCCGAGCGTATTTCTAAGTCAGGCTCTATTTTCAATAATAGATTGCCAGCAGACTGTAGAGTGAGGTGTCTTCCTATAGTTCAAAAAAGGTTTCCTGTATTTTAAATAATTTTACATCACTATGGAAATTATTTTCCATGTGTTTTCTTCACAGCAGTAGTAGTTTACAGAGGAAACTCTCTTCCTGGAATCAGTCATGATTCTCCTTTCCCTACTTTTGTGTGAATCTGCTGAGAGACTGAGTTTGTTGTAATGAATAAAGGCAATGACACAATCGAAACACCTTTTAAAGATGTTTTTTGTAGAGTCTCCCCAGACTAGAGCACTATTTCAGAATGCAGAAGTTCACCTCCTTCCTCCTATGGTGCCTAAAGACTCTCTTTCTCCCCGTATGATACAGTTTTCTCCCAATTTTTTCTCAATTTCAAGGAATATTTCAATAAGTCATAACACACCCAGAATGAGCTAGCCTGTGGCTTGACTATGATTCATTTGAAGGGTATACAAATGTGCCAGAGATGTTCTTACAGTTATCGTGCTGTCTGTTGAGGAGGTATGTTAGTCATGCCTCCTACAATGCCTCCTGTGTCACATCTCCAGGCCTTCTCAGACGTGAAGCAGAGGGAAGTGTGGCAGCATTGGTATTAAGCAGAGTTGCTTATGCTGAACCTGTGCTTTCATCACCAGCTAGCCTGATTCAGCCACATCCATATCTATCCTCTCATTACAGCTTCTTTGTGAAAACATTCCATTGTTTTCTAACCCATTCATCATGATCCCTTCTTATGCACATGGAAATGAGTCATGAAGCAAAGGATCATAGATAGGCACAGAATACTAATAGTATATTACTATTTCTTTCTAATTTTAGGTGATGCTTTAGGAAATATTGCCATTTCTTCTGTATATTCAAAAGATTGAAATGAAGAATAAAAACCCCACAGAAGAGCCTTGGCGAATCTTAGTGAGTGACTATGAATCCAATGCAGTGAATTTAGATGTTACGTCTTTCTAAATCTTAAACCACAATTGATGACAATTGTCCTTTTAAGGCTGAACAAGGCTAGAATTTAAGTTTCATAGAATAAGTACTCAGTTTGCGTAATAAAATCTTCACTTATCAACATCGTTTTGAAAAGAGATGTTCTCCTACTATTCAGCCATTTGAAATGGACTACAATACCTGATGGTCTTCCAGTTCATACATGGACACATACCTGTGTACATGGATTCTAGATCAGCAGTGAAAGTGAAGCATACCTGTATTAATCTGTATCTTTGCCCTTTTAAACTCCATTTAAAAAATAAGCATTCCATCTGACCCTTACAGAAATAAAATGGACAAAACCATGTACTGTTCTGTGAAAACTATTTTCAAAAGGTCAGTGTCCTGTCAAATCTGATTTAGCTTTTGCTGAGATATCTGACTTTTTTAGTTTTCTTCATTTTATCACAGAATGATATGCAGAGTCTTCTATAAAATCTGAGGCAAGGAAGCAATTACTGTCATTTTCCGTGATGCAATATATTAACCATAAGATTTGGAAATTCTACTGCAATTGAATTGTCATAGCAGCTATTATTTTCAGTTTCTACGGCAAACCAGCCTTCTGATCCAAGTACATTCAACTCAAGAAATTACATACTAAAATAAATGTTTCATGTTAAGATGAATAAAATTAATTTGACTCAAAGCACATAATACACAGAACCACATATCCTCTATGTTTCGTAGACTGTTCTGAGAACAGGGAAGAAACAATAAAAATATGTTACCTTTTGCACAGACACAATAGACTCTATAATTACTGTTCTCTTTTAATTTTTGGAAAATTAATGAAGAAATCTAACTCTGGTTTTTTTTATACGTGTATATGTGTGGTTTTTTGTTTATATGTGTGTTTATTTGTTTTTTTTTTTCTCTTATATACTATATAAACTAGCAAATTTTTCTCTAAGAATGTCCCCAAAATGGAAACTTACTAGACAAATATACATAAACTTTGCTTCCAGCTTTAATTCAGTTTATAAAATGATATATTTTATTTGGAGGAAGGTTTTCTAATACAAAAGATCCTCTTTAGTCATTTGTTTTATTTTTGTTTGGTTGGAGTTTTTTTGTCCCTATTTAGATTATTACTTGGAGGCAATAATACACTATAGTGGTGTCTGCCACTGGGAATAACCTGAACAGTAATATTCTTATATTTTCCCAAATCACATTATTTAAGAAAATTTCATCTAACTGAATGTCATACCAGAGCAAATTTAATAGAACTGTTCTTATAAATGTTTCAGTGCACAGATAGGAAACAAATAAGGAATCCAGGAATGCTGATGAAAAAGTTTTCTAGACTAGGAAGTCTTTTGCATGATGCTTTTGATGGCCAAGGACCACATTCACAATAATTTTGTGGATTAATATAGTGAGAACAAATCAGTTGACACTAAGGATCCGGGAGGTGGCAAAGCTATCTATCTGATCTTTTTCTCATTTGATGCATTTTCTAATCCTGCTTGCCACTTTCTTGGTGCATTAAATTTGGCCAAGCTTTCATTAACCTGAAATCAGTACTCCACTCTTTATACGAGGAGAGCTTCCAAGAATTTACCACAAGGGAATCTCTTTTCAGTACCTTTTCTTGCCAATGTGCTCATGTATAATTTCCTCTCATCATCTCCTGCTTCCCCCTTAACCTTGTCTTTTTCAGTTTCAGGCATGACATAAATAGTGGCTGGAACATCAGCAATCAGTGAAATAAACCGGTTCACTCCACACCCTATTTTCATGTGACCAGCTTGCTTTAGGTGCTCATATAGCACACTGAATACTTCTACACCATACATTGTGATATGCAAGCATGCCTTAAATTAGAAAGTAATTTTTGTAGCATATATTTGGGTACACCTATACTGCAGCTCCAGCAGTCTGTGCAAACAATACAAGCCAGTTACTTATGCCTTGCCTCAGGATACTGGTAGCATAGCAGCAAGGTGATTCACACAGATAACACCCACGTTCAGACTTTGCAGTGCATGCTGAGCCCTGTATTACCACAGCTATAGTACTATCCCATGAGCCTGCTTCTTCAAAGGTAATTTCATCATGTTTTGACAAGAAATAGTCAATGACTGCAATGTAAGCTTCACCATCAATAATGGAGACACCACAACTAGGGATTTGTGCTGCAGTGCATGGAGTTTTAGGCATATCAGAGAGAATAACTGATGTCAGAAAGAACAGCTGCTCCTACAGGCCGAGAGAGGTGTAGAGAGGAATTTTAAAAAATGTTGCTGTGGTACAAATACAGGAAAAATAATAATAATAATGTGTCCTTTCATTCCTTTGACAGGAGGGTCACATTTTTGCAGCTTGAAGGGCTTAAACAGACAAATTACTAACCAGAATAAGGAATGTTTAAATACAGTAGATGCCACTTCATATGATTGTCCTATCTGGGGAGTTGATGTTATATGCTTTTCAGTTCATCTCCAATTCTGAGCTTTTTAGGACTTTCAAGAGAGAGAATAACTGAAATAGGAAAGCAAAGAAGTGACTCTGTGGAGTCTTAGGGTATTTTTTCCCATTGCAGTGTGTAGAGAAGAGGAAAGAAACAAGGGATGAGGAACTGAAGTCCAATGAAAACCTGAGCTCTAATACAATATTATCTGTGAAGACACTGTGGAAAACATGCTTCTGATTCCTCTATCCTCATTTTAGCCCTATAAGTAGGTTAATATCCTGGAAATGAAATTCCACTTATTCTTCATGCAGAAAATAAATGTGAGAAAATGCAATTTAAGTTCAAGATTTTGCAGATCACACAGTTACAAACTATAATAATTCAACATTTCTTGCACTAACTGTTCTTTTATGGTATCGCACTAATCTTTCGACACTCATTAAGGCTTTAAGAGATTAGCAACAACATTATTTACCTTTTCTGTATCTCACTCTCTTTGAAACTTGTAAAATTCAGTTGTCGCAAACATAAATCCTGAAAATCTTGGACAATCTCCATCTTTGTCCCTGAAGCAGTTTGCAGAAATCAAAGAGGAATTATTTTTTTTCTTTTCTTTTTCTTCTCGTGTACTTACCTGTCTCTGTTGTGAGATTGTTGCTTTCTGAAATAGAACACCTCAGCTTTTGATGGAATGCTGAAGGCAATGGTAGCACTTTATTAGAAGTGCCAAGGATTTGTGTAATTCCTGTGCCTTTCATTTCTGAGTCTTGTAGAGGTTCATTTTGTCCCTTTCCCAAATTCTCACAAGCTGAATATGCCTAGAATTATTTCTTTACTCTGTAACCTAGCATTAACATGCTGATGAGACCCCCATTGCTTGTGAGAGCTTGCACTCAGTAAATCTTTCAGTAAATTATTTTTATTTCACAAAGAGAAATCCAGAAAAGCAGTTTATAGATAGGTTATAGGATTAGAAAAGAGCTGAGATATAGTTTTTCTCTAACTTTTTTTTTTTTTTTTTTAAATTAAGCTCATTCCTGATGGCCTTGAAAACACTTTTCTTCTCTCTCCTCAAGAAAAGCACTGTTTTTCTTGACAACCAGTTTTCCAGTTCATCACAAAATCAAAATGATTTCTCTATCCCTTTATTTCCTGATTTTTGAAATTCAATGTAATCTTCTTACATTGAATCAAAATTAAAAGTGAGGAAAAACTACCTGGGGATGTGGGATCACAGCCCTTCTCCTGCAGAAATCAGTCAGGGCTCCAAACATTCATGTGGGACATGGCCTTTGTCAGTGGAGCTACAAGCCGAGGACCCTGCCCAGAAGAAAGAAAGACATTTAGTGTATGTTTCTGGACATGAAGTTGCTGCACCATATCTATGAATGCCTTGTTACCTCCTTATCTGAATGGCTCACAAACTTTAATGAATTTATCTTCACAGAGTGGTTCTGGGGTGTGGACTAACTAGTTGCTCCTTGTCTTTTACAAATAAGAAAGATAAATGCTAATTGATTAGCTACATTATTTGATAGCAAGGCACAACATCATCAAGCCTGTGCAGGAACCAAAATGATGTGGATGAGCTATTGTCTGTTTCATGTGAGTTTGGGTTGATGTGATTCATTTTGGAACAGCTCTAATCTCATTTCTTGGGCTGAATGTCACAATGTTGGCTTGTGCACAGCATGCACTTCTGCCGTGTGTTTTAGCTGATCTGGTTTTTGTGCTCCAATACAAAAAAATATTTCTTGGAAAAGCTTTAGAATATTTCTTGAGAGATTTTCAGCTCCATCTCAAGAACTGCACTTAGTAGGAAAACTCCCTGTCAGTTTAACAAAAGCTAAAGTATGATAAGATGTGCTAACTTCTGGCTAAACAACTAGTTGAACATCATCCATTTTTCTTACATAAAACTGAAGACCAACTTTTCCAAGTTTACTTGTTACTGCTGAAACTACATTACAGTATAATTATAGATCTCTGGTTTAAAATGCATAAGAAAGCACTAAGTGGAATTTTAAAATCTAATTTTAATCAGTGTAAATTATTTTAAGCACAGCCTCAGTAAAATTACTTTATGTATTCTTTATAATTCCACTAAGTATAATATCAAAGCAAATAGCTTTACAAATAGATTTGAGATATACAGCAAACAATGACAGCGACATTGCAATTATGTGATGAAATTGTGTTGTTTGGAAACTGGTGTTACCTTCAGTGCACACAGAAGGACTTTCAGCCTGGTGCAGGTTTCTTATGCTAATATATTCCATACAAAAGAATTTTTACCACTGACAGAGAATAATTTCTACACAGATTGCTATAGATCTACAGGTGAATTTTGTTAACTTTGACCTTGGGCTATTTAAGAGTTTAAGGAAAGATCAAATATTTTCCAATACCTAAGAAAATACACTCTTTCTACAAAGTAGTGAAGGAAGACTGCACATAATTGCTGCAACTCTGAGAAAAAGGTTACTCAGAGAGGGGTTTCAATATGCATCCAATATTAAGATCTTTCCTTTGTCTCATACAATGAGTTGGGGACAAGAATAAAGAAATTTAATTCCCCATTTTTTTTTATTTTTTTTTTCCTCACCCAAAATGCATACCATGGGTGTCCTCTGGGGAAGTAGAGAGTATGAATAAGACAGGCATCCTTTTCCATCATTCACAACACCTGATGATGGCCAACAGACTATTCTGCAGGAGGACAAATGTTATTTACTTAAAGGGAGAATCTTCTGAGTTACAAAATCAATGCTGGTAATCATGCTGCTGTATTCAGGACAAAACACTGAAGAGCAGATGCTCGGTCATATCCATACTGAGACCTGAAATCCAGTTTTCATGGATTGAATTACCTTTCAAGTACCTCTACTGAATTAAGTTTAATAAAACACTGCAACAAAGGAGCCAAATTCACAAATTATATAGTTAAGTTCTTGTGAATCAAAGGAAACATATTATCACAGAATGGTAGGTGTTAGAAGGGACCTCTGGAGATCATTGAGTCCAACTTCCCTGCCAAAGTGGGTTCACCTAGGGCAGGCCATGCAGGAACATA
>VWZK01011736.1:19548-41190 GCA_013396935.1 Baryphthengus martii | reverse complement strand
GTGATCTTAGAGGTCTTTTCCAGCCATGAAAATTCTGTGATTCTGTGACTGTGTAACTCTTAGTATTGGAATACACCAAATTTTGCAAAATTATAGTATCATCTTCTATAACATATTCAAAAGCATTTGTCTGCCAGTATGAGAGAAATAATAACACAACAATAAGTTTGTTTAAAATAAATTATTAGTTAAAACATCAAAACTACTGAAGATGAAGGGGGATGAGATGTCTTCCGGAAAAAAAAAACAGATAATTTGCTGAAGAATGCATTTCCATAGTCTTTGAAATATTCAAAAGTTCAGGCTATGTCTCCTGTATGGTATAAGCGTATGTATGTTTACGGGGTATTTTTATTAGTCTCCAAAACCAGTAGTATTAGCCCTTTAAACTAATAGTTTAAGAGACTTGATAATCTTCCAAGGCTTGGAAAAATATTTACATTACTACTTCTGTAGATTTAAATTCCACCTTCGTATGAGATTATCCTGTGAAATCATCAATACAATATTCCATCATGGACCTTCCACAGTCTAAAGACAGTGTTGTGCTTTCTATACATTAGTTCTGTTTTAAAATCCCAAATATAGAGATTATAGACATACTTTGTTCCCTTTTTTTGTCTTATGGAACATGAAAATATGTCCTAAGTGTTAGTGCATTAGCACAAATTATTTAAAAAGTCTTCTGAATATATTTTTTTTCTGGTAACTAAACACTGCCTCGGCCAGTCCTACTTCAAGTTCCCTCAACCAGAAAAGAAATTTGGACGACAAGAACAGAATTCAATTTGAGATCAAGATACCCTCATACGGTTGACTAAAATCATGTTTTATAGTCCTCCTAGAGGAAGACCAAACCAAAGACCAAGACATTAAAAGCAAAACTCAATTGCTTAAACAACGTCATCTCATGCCCTTTGAACTTGGCTGGGGGACCCCACCTGACTTCCATCTGTTTGTCTAGAAGAGTAGGAAACAATCTAGTGGTACTAGAAGCCTAAGCTAAAACAAATTAATTGATCCATAAAAACAGTTTCTTTTTTTCACTAGCTCTCCATGTTTAAAATAGGAATCTAAGCAAAAAAAAACCCCACATTACTAATGACACTTAAATCCGAGCTGTTAGTCTCAAAATGAGTTCCACTATTGATCTTTCATTTCCTATAAACATTTTTACCTCTGCAGTATTTTGTGAAGGAAAATGTGCTGCAGATTCTTTTTATTTTTTTTTTTTTAATTATTATGTCTATGTCTACTCTGCTATTTCAATGTTTTGGACTGTTTCTGTTAAGAATACATCATACTATGTCACATCAAAAAAGCGTACCCTACCAGAGGCCCACATATATTGCATATGACTGATCAGTTACATTCAAAAAACATAATCCCTATATAACCAGTAAGGCAAAGGAATCAAACAAAAAAACTCCAAACAAGCAAACAGAACAATAACAACAAAACCCAACCAACTGACAAACAATTCTTCACAAAGCAGGCTTAGAAATGTTAAGGGAGGTTAGGAGCATGGCCATCTCCCCTAGCTGCTCCAGTCCAGGTCTCCCTTCTGCCTGACCACCAGAGCCCAGCCCAGTGCACTGTGACCATCGGTCTCTGCCATGGCTGAGGGACATGGCTGCCTCTTCCCTGTGTGAAGGTTCAATTCATAGTGAAGATGCCCATGTATCCCAGAGGCACACACACACAGACACATGGAAGACACTGACATGGCTGTTCACACAGAATACCACAAACAAGGTACTGCGTTCAACAATTGCATACATAAACACGGACAGCCAAGTCTCCTCCTTGGACTGGCAGAGACAGAAAGTCTCTAGTGGAGACACACACACATACCACTCCATGTTCACAAGCACACGCACATTCACAGATCCCTTGAGCACAGCTCTTACCACCACCCCATACCTCTGTCCAGGCCCCAGGCCCTCTCTACCTGGCCCACATGTCCGCTAGTATCTGGCTGGCTGATCTCAGTGCTCACTAGCAAACAGCACTCAAGTCTTCCTGAGCATACCAGCACAGACCGTTGCCTGTTACCCCAGCCTGATGAAAGGCGATCTTCCTGGAAATGGCACCTTTAGTTTCTTGTTAGACCATTAGTTCATATAACTGGCAGGGTTTGTTTCCTGTCTTTGTCTCTGTGTTCGTTTTGTCAGGTCTGTGTCTGTGTATTTTGTTTCCATTTTCCTCCCTTTCCCTTAGTTTCCCAACTGACAAGATCCCTAATCAGATAACCTAACTGGAATAAACATTGTCACTCTCTCACACACCTGCATCAATCAGTCTGGTTGCCATCACCACCTCCCTTTCCATTTATTAGTCAGGTTTGTGTCCCTTTATGTCTCTATCTATGGCTTCCTTCCTTTCATATTTTTCCTTCCTACACGGAAAGATGTCCCTGACCCGATAACCTCAAAGGAGCGTACATTCTCCTTCCACATAACAAATAATAAACTGCAGAACACTAAGCATGTCGTTAGGTAGGCCAGCACAGAGCAGCTGGCCATTAGACAGGCCAACACTGACAAACATATCAAAGAAGGGACCATGCAGGATTCTTAGAAGACTTGATAAAGATTCAAAGCTGTACTGGTTTTGGATAGGAGAGTGAATTTTCTTCATAGCAGCTTGCGTTATGCTGTGTTTTGGCTTTTTGATTAAAACAGTGTTGATACCACAGGGATGTTCCAGCTATCGCTGAGCAGTGCTTATACAGTCAAGGCCTTTTCTGCTTCTCACACTGCCCCACCAGTGAGTAGGCTGGGCATAGGCAAGAGGCCATGAGGGGACACAGCTGGAACAGCTGACCCCAGATGACCAAAGGGATATCCCATACCATATAACAGCATGCTCAGAAATAAAAGCTTAGGGAAAGAAGGAGGTCAGGAGGGACATTTGCAGTGATGATGTCCGTCTTCCTAGGTGACCGTTACACATGAAGTTTTTCTGAAAATGACTAAACATCTGTCTGCTGATGGGAAGTAGTGAATGAATTCCATGCTTTGCTTTGTTGCACACACAGTTTTTTTCTTTACCTTTTAAACTGTCTTTATCTCAACCCACAAATTTTCTCACTTTTAACCTCCCAGTTCTCTCCTCCATCCCTCTGGGGAAGAGAGTCAACAGTTGTGTGGGGTTCAGGTGCAAGTCAGGGTTAAACTTTGGCACAAGCATAGCAGGAATATGTTGAGAACATGAGGCTATTTCAGAATATATTAATTTTATTTTTGGCAGCATCACTTGCCTTAGCCACAGAAAATTCCAGATCAAGATTTTTTTTTTGTTTGTGAATAAATTGTGGAATGGTCTCAAGTTGAACTGTCAGATGAAGAGGTTTTAGGAGAAATTACTATGACAAACAACAATATATCATTAGCGACACATGATACTTATCCAGGAGTAGCAGAAGAACTCAGTTATGAAATTGGTGAAATATTAATTATGGTTTATAACTTTCTGCCTAAATCAGTCTCAGTGGCAAAGTAATGTAAGTTGACAACGTAAAGCGACACCAGTTTTCAGAAAGGCCTCTAGCAATGATTCTAGGAAGTGCAGATGAATAAATCTAACTCTACTACAAGGCAACGTAATTGATGCTGTAATAAAGAATACTATCAGTACTTGCATGAATAAACATGATATAATATGAAGATCGATACAGCTTTAGTGAAGAAAAGTCATGCTTCACGAAACTATTAGTGTTCTTGAACAAGTAAATGATAATATTGATCAATCAGTATTGAGTAATTAATTTTTAAAAAGAAAAATGGCCTCATTAAAGGGGATTAACAGTAAGGAATGATTATTGAATAAATTCATGGTTGGTTAAGAGGAATATAAAGGACTGAATAGACAAATAGTTGCACAATGGTGAGAAGTTACCATTCACTCATGAATGATTTGAAAATCATGTAGAAGATGAAAAGTTTGTGATTGTTACAAAGCTATTCAGTACAAAACATCTAAACATACCTATGAAGACTAAATAGGTAATAAAATGTTGATATTTAGAGCTGGCATAAAGCCACTTATATGAAAGAAACCAATTCCAATTATACATATATGACAAGCTAAATGACTTAGTAATATTCAAACATGAGTCTATCCATTATGGATAGGTCTCTCCAGGTCAAGATTCACAAGTAGGCCAAAATGCAAGCAGAATTTCAGAAATTACTACAAAAAGGAATGGGAATTAACACTTAGCATGCCGTTGTATCACTGGATATTTTGATGCTGTGGTAGTTCACATCTTTGGTACGGGGTGTAGTTTATGTTACCACCTCTTGGAAAGGATATAATAGAAATAGAAGAGGTAAGGAGAAAAACACAAGGATAGTGAAAACAGATAAAGTTCCTATATGACCAAATAGACTATAGCCCAGTAAATATGATTTCTGTTTTTAATAGGAGAAGGCCTGGCTGTGCATTGACTCATCAGTGCAGGGCTCAGACTCACTGTGTCCTGAACTGGTTGTCGCTGCTTTAATCCTTGTACTGGGCCCACTTCTGCTGCCTCCCCTGCTCCGGCTTCAATTCTGGGGTGATCCCTCTGGGGATGGGATGACACTATCCTCCACAGTCACTTCTTGACAAACCATAACCCTTTGTGTGCCTGGGTCAGGCAGCCATTTCCAGAATGCAGCTGGCAGAAGGAAGAGGAATGTATCCTTGGTCTCTTTGTTGAGGTGTAGTGAGTTGATCTTGGTTGCCTGCCATAACCCTGCACAGAAACTCACTTGCCCTCCCCTCTGACCATATGAGAAGATAAGATGGGAAAGCTCATGGGTCAAGATAAAGACATAAAATCACTTGCCAATTATCATCACAGACAAAACAGACTCAATTTCAGAAAAATGAATTTATTTTCTGGCCTATTAAGAATATGCGTGTAAGACAGTACATTGCATTCTTCTGAAACTGAAACTGAGCTACATCAAAATATTTTGGTAGGTTATTTCATCCAGAGAAACAAAAAGTTATTTTCAGTTGGATGTAGATTCAGTGTTCAGTCAGTGATTCAGCTTCTGTAACAGAAAGCGAGGCAATCCCACAATCTTAAACCAAAGAAGAATCCATCATTTTTTTAACAAAACCATATATATGGAAATCACATCTTCTCTAACACAAAAGAGCATCTAGCATGTGAATTGTATATGCTAGATTCCAAGAGAAAAAAAAGGAAATATAAATCACTATTAACTTACAGAAATAGAAGTCCTGTCAGGTTTTTATGGACTACATAATTATATTCTAGTGTCTTATTAACATATCTTCAACATTAATTACTTACAAATAATTAGTTTTGGGAAGAGTCCCTGACTTTATTGTATGTCACACATTCCAGATAACTATCCAATTTACTTTCAAGATTAACATAGAATTGTTCTGTTTAAAGTTTATTTCTAAGAACGAAAATATGTGCTCTGTATTGCCCATTGTCATATCTCATGTTAGTATATATAAAACTAGGTGGCTACACTTTACATCTGGTCTTGAAATTTGCCTTCGATCACATAAACCATATACATAGCCTCCTGTTTATACATATAGATGAGATATCTTACTGTAATCCTATATATGTTATATACTCCCTAACAAGGACTCACCTGACCTCTATAAGGTAGATCTCTACGACAGGTTGAATGAAGCATCCTTTAGAGGTACTTATTTCTTTGTAAAGGCTACATAGAAATATTTGGTCTGTGTAGATGTCCACACTACAGACATCAAAGCTATGGTGTGTGAATCCTGTCACATGTGTGCCATAATTCCGTGAGAGAACTGTGAAGCAGACTTACTGTTGCTACAAATATCTGGACTCTCATCTCATTTCAAGTGCCATCAACAATGTTTTTTACTTCTCAGTGAACACTGCTGAGTTTCCTTCCACTTTTCTTTCTAGGCAGGTTTTTTGTTTATTTGTTTGTTTGGTTTTTTTTTACAGCATTGCACAAATATTATGGAAAGGAAGGCTAGATTCCATTTGGTGCTTGTTTGTTAACTGGGAAAATAAAGCTTTAAATTAGTATGCGAGAGTGATACAGACCTGGACTTATGCCTATGCACACACCATATGTGTATGTGTAATGAACTAAGTGTATGTTTGCTAAAGCTGCTCTATTGTTAAATCTAGGTATGGCAAATTCATTTAACCTGGAAAAGGGATGGATTTGATATCAAGAAGACAGAGCCAGGCTCTTCACAGTGGTGCATGGTAGGAAGACGACCGACATCATGTTCAGATGTGCAGTATACTGGAAAATCAGCCCAAAAGGTCCTAATCTGTAAATATTACAGTTTAATGCTAGTTTCACAAAGAATTAAATATCCATGAATGTCTACTTCTTTTTTTTTTTTTCATTGGAATTATTTTTGAGTGCTAACAAATATTTTTAAATTTGAATAATCAGCTGCTTTAAAGAAGAAGTTTTGTGTAACATGGAGATAAACTGAACAGGTCAATATTATAGTCCTCTTCCCTAACCACATAAACATGACAAAAATGATCCTTAGCTAGTAGCGATCTTTCCTAAAAGAGATTTGTCCCACAGTGTTAGCTACACACACTACACATGATCTTAGCCAAAAGGCAGAGAAGCTCTCATGCTGTAAATCCTGACTCAAAAATATTATGGAAATATAAACTATGTCCCAGGGAAAAGGGGCTGAAGAGGTTTTTACTGCTCCTTTGATTTGTAGGCTGAGAGATTTCATTAATTAAAATGTCATCGATACTTTTTTTCCTGCTATTTGACTATCATTTGCAAATCAAGATATCATTGTTGAAAGTATTAGGGAGACCAGAGCTTTTTAAAAGGGATTTTTAAATTAAGTAACACTTTAAAATATATAAATTAAAATGTTTCATACTTCCTTCTCTCATACTATTCTTCCTTTCTGGTGTGTCTCACAATGCAATAGATGTTTTACATAATCATGCTACAAAGAATAAATACATGAAAAAAACCAACAACAAAACCCAGCTTTTCTACATATTTCCCCAGTAAGCTTTCTAATTGTTTTCATGAGGCACTAATTAAAAATGAGCCTTTTTTTCAGCATCAGATATGTGTTTTTTGTTGATATTCTTAGCACAGTAATGGATAGCTATGCTCTTATAATCTCCCTTTCAGTTGACATTTAAAGTAGAGGCAATTTCTATTTATGTCAACTACCATTGCCAGCCCTTTGCGAATAAATGAAAGACACTTGTTATTAGGCAGGATGAGTATGCTGCTGCTAATACTTGTAAGCTGCAGTGCACAAAACTGTTAGTCTCTTCACTGTGAGCGCAGAAAGCAATTTCTTATTAGCATTCAGTATAACAACATAGGAAAGAAGGCATTTTGAAAACCTGCTGCATTGAGCTTGAACCACTAAAGACAGCTGAGTCCATTGACATTTAGGATATCAGTACAGTAATCACTGAGGTATTTATGATGGTTGAAAATATATCTCATTTTCAGGCATTTACATTAATGAATTATAGTGAATTTCTGCTTAGTCGATGCATCATGTATAGGAAGGATACAATATAATAACCTAAAATACAGATGGTTTGGAACTCTGGAATATTGATGAAATAAGGGATTTTATCTAATGAGAAAATCAGAACTAAATTATAATTATCTTTAATTTTTTTTCCTTTTGGAGATCACAGAAATAAAAATGGAGCCATGGGTTGACTTCCAAGAAAGGGCTGGTTTTCTCTGTACAAAGGAATAATGGTTTTCTAATATTTTTGCTGTGCCTTACATGTCTGTACACCAGATCCAGTAACAATGGAAAGGTAACTGGCGCTCACTTTCACCACACTAACACAAACCCTGTTTCATAAAACAAATAACCATCAACAGACTGTATGTCAGTGACCCGTGTTTAATGGGGATGATCCCACAGAGCTTACACAAGCCATTGGTGTCATGAGGAGCATGGAAGGAGAAGGTAATAGATGTCCTGTCCTAACTGTTGGAACTGGGCAAAGCAGATTGAAGTACACTTTGTACCAATAGTCTTTTACAGGGTCTTTAACAAGCAGATCACACCAAGGAGATCTTATGACTTCTCTGGGACCTCTGTTTCTGGCTATGTGAGCCAGGATCTATGCACAATGGTTAGTATAGCTTCTCCAGGTTTCCATTATCTCTTGTGGGTCCAGTTGCACAGGAAATTAAATGTGGAGGGAAATTTGTATTAAATACTTCCCTAGAAACATTATGGGAACATGCTAGGTGTTCTTAAAACAGTCTCATATTTTTTCCTACCTGTCTTTAACTAGAGCTAGAGAAAATGCTGAACAACACCACACAAATTATCACTAGATAATTATCAGATTAATTCAAGCAGTAAAAGTCTCAGTTTATTATGTTTCTTTTATGCCTGGATGATAGGTAGATTCATAGATCAGTGTATCGACAGACACAGCATATCACTGCATGATGGAAATATCGGCAGGCAGCAAGACAAGGAGAAAACAAAACTACAATTTTTAAGTATTAGAGGTACTGATTTTATTTTGCAGAAGGAAGGCAGGTTAATGTTACTATTGAAGTCAGGTAGGAGTTTATGTTCTTCATTTCATAGCGAAACAATACAGTATCATTTTATTTTTCAAGTAAATGTGATTTTGCTATTAGGAGGCCCCCGATTGTGCATTGACCCAGCAGTGCAGGGGCTCCATCTCACCTTGTCCTGAGCTAGGGCCAGGATGTGCTAGGGCCAGTGACTGTTCTCTCCCCTGCTCCAGCATCAGCTCTGGGTCTAACAGAGAAAGGGGTGAAACTCCTTTCTCACTACAGTCACTGCCTGACAAACCATAGCCCTTTGTGAGTATGGGGCTGGGAGGGCTGGGAGAGTGCTAGGGGATGTCACATCTGAGAAAAGCGTCTCAGTAGACGCTAGGAAGATCATTTTTGTTTAGTCTGGTTAGGCTTTGGTGTAATAATTTTAACCCTTATGTTCTTGAGACTCTTTGCACTAATTTGGACCATGAGTGTTAGTGTTACTAACTGGACCAATAATATCTGTTTACTGTATTTAGATGAGATTACTAAAACATTAGTTAGTCTACCAAAAAAGTCTTATCTCCATACATACGATTTGTTCCCTTTTTGCCCATAGCAAGTTTCTGAGTGTGATGCACCTAATAAAACTGAAAGCTATGAAAAAAAAACAAATTACTAAGAAATGTATTTTGTCCATTATTATGTTGTTGGTATCATTCTAGCTATTGTCAACATATGTTTATAGGAAAGGAGAAACTTCATGGTAGAAGAACTGTTAAAATTCTTCCTAATAGCAATGTTCCCTAGATGTAGTGCATTAGCATGAGATTAACGTTGGAGTGCAAATTACTCTGCATCTATCCACTATAATATTTATTTATGATCAGATAAAATGTTTAATCCAACATGATCTTCCTATTTATATTTTGCCTGAGGATTTTCTCACTTTTTTTCACTTTAAGCGTTGAATCAAACAAAAAGTTATTGTAAGCAGTCAGCATGTGCATAGACAGGATGGTGTTCTCTACCATAGGCAAAAGGCCTTAAGCAGTAGGGTATTACCTATATTAGTAAGAGTTGACATAAACTACTGTTTGTCTTTCATTTTATACTCCCTGCTGAAAAACTATTATGTGATTTCCTATATCAGCAGTTTTCAATGACTGACAAGAAATATATTTAGCTACCTATGACAACAATATCTACAAGGATTGCGGTTACTTTACTACTTTCTCAGTAGGGAGTCAGTGCAAGTAAGTCCTTGTTTTATTCTCAACTCAGTATGCAATAAAATAACTTTGTGAAGACTAAAAGATCATGACAGTAACATGAAAACACAGAGCCCAGTTAAATATGAATTATGTTCTATTGAATTATTTTGAATTATTTTGAATTATGTTGAATTCTGTTTGAATTGTTTTATTTTCCCATTCTTTTGTGTATCAGATGATGCACATGCAAATTTGCACAATAGTGTTATTTTAGTAAATGTTCCTGCTTTAACCACCAAATTTATGCATTTTTTACTGATAAAATCGGCAGATGACAGTATAGTCTTTTCTATAACATCAAAACCCTGAATTTTCTTAATTCTGCTGAATGACTTTCTTCCAACATAACCAACTGCATTGATTCAAAATGTAAAATGTTAAGTGATTGTTGCCTGCATCTTTAGTTTAAAAATAATTTTAAATAGTTAAGACATTTACTGTGGTACTTCTTTCCACTTTTTTTTTTTTTTTCTATAAAATGAATCTTTATTGGTTTTGTTCCACAGGTCTTTTGAATAGTGCTATAAAATGGTCTTTTAGTGAAAATTCTATGATTAGGTTGTACAAATACGATAATTGTAATTTGGGTGGGTTTTTGGCCATTAGAGACATGGTTAAAACAAAATATTATTAGTAAAAGTGGAGAACCACAAATTTAAAAAATAATGCAGGCTTGTCTTTAAAAAATTGTGGGTTTTTTTTATTAAGATCCTATAGCCTGGATTTCTTGAAGCATCTCTTTTACATGTTATAGAAGATAAAGAAGTATAATCAACAGAAAAGCATATGAAAATACACTTTAGTTCTAACTTTCAACAAAATAGATGAAGCAACTACAGGAATTTTACTGGATACTACCTGGAAAATGCAAACAATGTACTATGCAAACACATAAGAATCTGACCAGGCTTGTCATCATCATGTTGCCATTGCAGGTGTATTTCAGTTCAGACTGGAGTTTTTCAAAGGAGATGGCCAGTTATTCACCAAATTATACCAAATTGTGTAACTGTGGCATACTGAATTCTGAGATGAAGGAGTGCAGTGCATACTGCTACTAGAAATTAAATAACTAGCTATTTAATGAGGGTTTGTTTTCAGCACCTGCATTTGAATCTCAAAGTAAATGGAAAAATTGGGCTAATAGTTTTGTTTATCAGTCACTTTCCAATTGTTTGCATCCATTCTGAAGATAATGAACTTCTAAGAGACTGATAGGAGCGTAAGGCATGAAAGCACAGCTACAGAGCATATGTCTAAAAAAATATGGGAACAAATATCTAACTTGTTTTAGATTTCTTTTAGTTTACATTACCTCCAACACTAAGCATTTTACTTGAAAATTATTCACCTTTTCAGAATTAATACACTTTGATAGAAGATAATATTTGCAAATAATTCTACAAGTACACTACCATAAACTAGATGCATTAAATACAACAAGAACAAAAAGTAATTACTGACTTTGTTTTAAAACATCAAAAGAACTTGGAAACTTTCTCCCTGGTTAAAGTAATCCTACATTTTCTGTTAATGAACACCTGATGCCCCTCAACTACCCCAGTTAACACTGTAACACCAGAATAAAGACAAGTTATGAAACCCAACTTTGCACGAAGACCTTCACAGTCTGAGTGTGGCTCTTCTTTATTTCTGCCTATGCACAACGAGAGTCACTGCAGATCTGCAAAAGTGAATCTAAGAAATCATCCAGCAATTGCCTGTCTCTGGTATGTTTGCAAACAGAACAGACTTTGCTGTCTTCTTGGCTGGAGAGAAGGCCAATGCGTGTCACAGTGGTCCTGCCAACAGTCTTTTCCACTGAAGTATTTTTCTTCCAGACATGAACTTGGTGGAAAGATCCATTGAGAGTCGCAGACGCGGAAATGTAGGCAGATAAATAAAATTATTTTACCTTTTTTTCTATGCCTAATATGGAAATGCTGTTGAGATTAAACAATGCATGTCAATTATTCCAGTTTCTTTAATTTGGAGAGCAACTGTTCAATTCCCAGTAAATTTATTTGTAGTAGGATATAACCTGTATTGGGAGCATCCCATATTATATTGACAGTTTCCTTGGTTAAATAACATCACTGTTACTGTACAGATGTATTTTAATTGTTGTTTGCTTTCACTGACTCTTTTTTATGCCTAAAATGCAAATGAAAAGTGCAAGCTGATGTCTGATTTACTTTAAGGAAGCATTGATGTCCAGGAGAGTTTTCCATTTTCTGTTACCTTGAATCAGGCCTCAGATAAACAGAATAAGAATTCAAAAATGTTTGACTATTTCCTATTGACATAACTTTTTTCTCTTTAATCATAACAGTGCCATAGCATTTACTTTGATGGAAATATACGTGGGTCAAAAATCACAATCTATAATTATTCATTTTGAGCTCTTAAATAGTTCTGAAAATATTTTACAATTATTACAATTTCTTTAAAATACATGTTTTTTTTTTCAAATGCAGAGAAGTATAACTCCTGTTCTCTCAGTAGGCATTTCTGATTTCTTTTATAACTTCAAGAAATATAATGGCAATAATTATTTTCTGCACAAAAATATCTGCCTTAATGATGGGTGACTCATAGTATAATAAATGTTTAGAGTAACTAATGCTACTTTGAGCTGTTGCATACAGTTGCAGACCATCCGCTGACTGAATTTATAATTAAACAAAATCAAAAATCTCAAATGTTGCATTTTTTTTCTCCTTTTGGATGAGATGTTATATAATAATGTAGGATTCCAGAATATATATGTATTCTGATTTTCAGTAACATAAGGGATAGCATATGCAATGTACTTACTGAAACAGTAAGAATTACTTCAAATTATTGAACACTTCTGTTTTAATTGAGTGGTATTCGTTACAGGGCTGTTAGAGAGAAAAAAAAAATAAACAGAAATAACCATTTTAAAAATAAAATGGCAAATAAAAAAAAATGCTAAAATACTTTTTTTCTACATTTCCACCTTTTTTTTTTATCTTATGTTTCTATTCTCCTTGTCTTTTATTCAATATTTTTCTGATAGAAGATCATGAGAAGACTTAAAAAAAAGCTAAGAAAATCTAAAAATATAATTAGAAAAAAAATCTGTTAGTTTCCTTTACTTCTTCATTTGCTAATTTTGTTAATTTTTTTTTTCCTGTTTCTTTTCTCATGAATCTTTGAGAAATAATCAAAACATTTTCTGGAAAAGTGGTTAGAATTGCTCGTTCCAGCTTCATTCAGAATCTTCCATGTTTGCACTCTTAATAAAGAAAAATCAGTGAAATTGACTGAAAAATTTTGCCTTGAAAAATTATGTTTAAATAATATGCGAAATCATAAAAATCTGTGCATTAGTTACCATCTGAGTGACAAGACTCGGGAAGTATAGTGCCTGGGATAGGGAACACTATATACAAAATTTAGAGCAGTAATTTTTCAACATTAACAAATAAACACAACTAACAAAACCACATTTACTGTTTCATTCTTTTTTATAATTTTCCTCTTGCTATTTACATGTATTTTTTTCCTGTATAGTACAGTGTTCTAGTAAACAAAAACACAAACCAGCTATAAAAATGCAGATGAACATATGTGTAGACCAACTATTCTTTTTTTTTTAATCAGTTGAATGAAAATAGTACTGCTGATATGATGAAAAAAATTGCAGTTATTCCAGTGTAAAAATGTCAGCTGTACATTTAGAACATTTCGGGGGGGAGAGGAGGAGAAGGAGAGGGAGATGGAGGAGATGGGAAGCTTTTCCAGCAAGGTCCTCTAACAGTGATATATTTTTCCAATAAGAAGTTGCTATTTAGTAACCTTTCTCTAAGGGAAAAAAAAACAGGCTTCATGATGTGCTGGGAATGTCATCCTGTGCCATTCTGATTGATTGACCTTTTTCCTCCTTGATGAGTTCAAAAATTTGATAACATTAATTATTTAAAGCTCTGAAGTCCACAGTGAACTATTATCAACCTTTGCTGTTATATTAAACGTACAGAATGAATGACAGTGGAAGTAATTCGAAAATCTGAGGCTCAGAAAGGTCAAGTGACTTTCCTGAGGTCACAACGAGGTTTTTTTTGACCTCTTGACTGGAAGAGCCATATTTAGTTCTTTCTCCATCTTAATCCAATTAGCATCTTGATCGTCAGTTCAGCCCAAAGTACAATTACTTTCAGCCATCTGCTTTTATCACACAGTACTTGAACCTGCCTTATACGCTCTGTCGGAGAAGGACATGAGGTTAGGTGCACGTTTCCTTTTGCAATGCCCAGAACTGAAGGGAATTATAGTGCTTCCCTGCAGAAGAATAAACCAGACTTGCATTTTACTGTACCTGTCCTAGGCAAGTACATAAGCCTCCATATGATCTTCAGAAAGAGTCCTGAGAACCTGGATAATTTTTCTCTTCCGCTTCAGCAGCTATAGATATGAACATTAAAATAAACTGCTTTGTGTTGGCCGTAAAATAAATGTGCTGTAGCAGTTGGCAGATCTTTGCTTCAAATATACCATCATGAGAGCTTGTCAAAATATGGTGCTTCAATCAATTATGCATTAAATTCAACAATAAAGTGGGTAGTTCTAGGCATGCATTTACTGCACATCATTGGTCATACTGCCTACTGAGTTGCAGCTTTTTTGCATTTTCCAAACACTGTTTATAGATTTCAACCAGGCTGGTACAGGGAAACTTGCTGTTAGAAAGGACCATCTTACTGCTTTGTTGAACTAATATTTTCAGCTTATTTTCAAGTCATATGTCTGTCTCCAGTACAGAGTTTATTAAAAACACTTCACCAGTAATATAGCTTTCTTTCTGACTGAGGATACTGTAACCTTGGAGTAGCATAAGAAAGAAGAAAAAGAATGTGTAAAAGTACTGACCTGAGCTCACCCAGGGGAAAACCTCTGCCTTTCAAGATGAATCTGTTTTAAGAAAAGTTAAATGGCTATATGAAAATTCCTTGTAAATATATGCAGGTATTAGAAAGAGTCCTCAATAACCAAAGCATATTAAAATCCCAGAATCATAGAATAGTTTAGATTGGAGGGGACCTTTAAAGATCATATAGTCCAACGCCCCTGCCATGGACAAGAATAGCATTCACCTTTATTAAATAGTGGTAATTCATATGTTCATAATGCATACAAGGAATTTTGAAGGCTAAGGACAAGAGAAAACAGGACATACTCAAAATATAGCATTTCTGGTCAATGATTCAATTACAGCTAGAACCTGCCTAACCACCATCTGAGGAAAGTCACTGAAAGCAGATTGTACGCAACTGCAGTCAGATGCTAGATGGCTAATGCAACTACATTATAAGGGGCAGCAATTAGGATGTGCTTTTGCAAAGCAAAATTGCATTGTGAGATTGGTGTTTCTCAATGTTTTACAAAGGACAATTTTGCAATTTTGTGAGCTTGATGTTTGTCTGTAGTTGCTTGGAATTTCTGAAATTTGGTTTAAGTAATGGATACACCACTGGCTGATCACTTAGACTGCTTAATCAATGGTTTCATTTGTCTTATTTTTCTGGGCAAAAGTTGGTTTTGACATCATAGTGTAATGAGTGTTCAAACACTTCAGTGACTTTTGCATCCCAGAGTCCTGAGGGAATTGGCTGGTGTAGTTGACGAGCTACTCTCCCTAATATTTGAAAAGTCCTGGTGTTCAGGTGAAGTCCCTGGTGACTGGAAGAAAGTAAATATTGCACCCATTTTAAAAACAGGTAGAAAGGAGGACCCTGGGAACTACTGACATGTCAGCCTCACCTCTGAGTCTGGAAAGATCATGGAACAGATTCTCCTAGAAGGTCTGATAAGGCACATGGAGAACCAGGAGGTGATTCGAGACAGCCAGCATGGCTTCACTAAAGGAAGCCCTGCCTGACCAACCTACTGTCTTTCTACAATGGAAAGGCTACATCACTGGACAAGGGAAGAGAAATGGATGTCATCTATCTGTGTTTCTGCGAGGCCTCTGACACAGAACCCCACAACATCCTTCTCTGCAAGTTGGAGAGAAATGAATTTGATGGGTGGACTGTTCAGTGGATAAGTAATTGGCTGGATTGTCGCATCCAGGCATGAATGGTCAATGGCTCAATGTCTAGACGGAGAATAGTGACAAGTGGCATCCCTCAGGGATCCATGCTGGGACCAGTGCTGTTTACTGCCTTTACCAGTGGTATAGACTGTGAGATTGAGTGCACCATCAGCAAACCAAGCTGAATGGGGTGGTCGAGATGTCATTCAGAGGAACGTGGACAAGCTGGAGAAGTGGGCCCAGGTGAATATCATGAGGTTCAACATGACCAAGTGCAGAGTGTGTCAGAGACTGAGTCTGTTTGTCTCGACATTGCTGGTATGAAACCACCACCATAGCAACGGAGCTACAGGTTTCCTGTTATTTTCATACCTGAAAGAACTGAGACTACAAAGGAGATTCCGAGAACTTAACCTCACCCCACACACATGCATCCAGGCCTGGGGTTGGAGAGACAGAAGGGGGCGCGAAGAACCCTGAAAGCCACCTAAGACTTCTTGAGACCCTCTAGTGATGGTGTTGGGCATGCGTACCGCCACTGAAGGTGTGTGGGGTTAAGCAAAACAACTCCTGGAATATGCTAAAAGTTTCTCGGAAGGAAAATGAATATTTAAGAAGATGCCACCATAAAAGAACAGAGACTCCTTCACCAGTTTGCTTCTTCTTCATCTCACCACCTTCCGGACTCCCTACACCCAGACTTTTCCAGAACTATCATCATCTCCTGGACTCCCATTGGAACACCTCATCTTCCGTGGTGGTAGCTATTGACTTTGTGGTTTTCCTTTCTTTCCCTTTTTCTCTCTCTCTTCCCCTTTTGTAATTGTGGCGGGCAAATAAAGTTCTGAGGTGCTTGACTCCGTTTTGAGTCTTAATTCTGTTCCAGAGAATACAAGCAGAACCCTACTCCGGTCTCTGACTGGTTTGCGCAAGTCTTGCACATGAGTCAGAAAAGTCTTCATTATCAACATAGGCTGGGGGATGAAGTGATAGAAAGCAACTCTGTGGAAAAGAACTTGGGGGAACTGATGGACAAGAAGCTGGACGTGAGCCAAAAAATGCACACTTGCAGAGCAAATCGCATCCTGAGCTGCATCAAAATAAGCATGGCCAGTAGATTGAGAGAAGTGATTCTGCCACTCTGCACTGGTGAGAACTCACCTGGATTATCATGTCCAGTTCTGGAGTCCTCAACACAAGGACATGGACCTGATGAAGTTGAGTCCAGAGGAGGGCCATGAAAATGATCAGAGGACTGAAGCACTTCTAGGAGGACAAGTTGACGGAGTTGTGTGGTTCAACCTGAAGAAGAGAAGGCTTCAGGGAGACCTTCTAGTGGCCTTCCAGTACCTGATTCGGGCCTGCAAGAAAGATGGAGATGGACTGTTTATTAGGGCATATAGCAACAGGATGAGGGGCAACGGTTTTAAACTAGAGAAGGGTAGATTTAGATTGGACATTAGGAGAAAGTTCTTTACTATGAGGGTGTTGGAGCACTGGAACCGGTTGCCCAGGACAATGGTGGAGGCCCCATCCCTGGAGACATTCAAGGTCAGGCTTGATGAGGCTTTGAGCAACCTGATCTAGTTGAGGATATCCCTGATTGCTGCAGGGGGGGTTGGACTAGATCTGTGGAGGTCCGTCCAACCTGGGCATTCTGTGATTCTATGATTTTTGTTTTGTTGTTCAATACTCATGGATTATCACTTAGGGGAGAGGAAAACATGATAAAATAACGTGACAAGCAATGATCAATTAATGTCACTGAAAGGCATTGCATAAAATATTCCAGATTTTCCCATTTTCTTTATGTCACGTGGCACTCCAAATGATTCAATACCATGCTAGCATGACTTTAGAATGATTCCAGTATAGGGGAACGGCTTGAAATACATACGCTGGCTGAGATATCAGTTCCTCTGTAGTTAGATCTTTGTCATGACTTAAGGACACAAAGAGATTTCTCTTTAAATTTGGAAATGACTGGCCGTTTGCTGACTGCTAAGGCCATAGCAAACCAGCTTAAATGAATACATTATGAGTACTATAGTTTAGACTGCATTCAGTGCAACAAACAAGGCTGAGTGAAGAAATTTCACAACCCTATACTATAAACATTCAAGCAATATTTCATTCAGAAAAAACTTCTTGTTCACCAAAAGCACCATTACTATTCAAACACAAAAGATTTACACACTTCGCTTCACTGAAGCAAGATCTAACAGTGCTAGCGATTCACTGTATTCCAGCAACTTAGATTCCTTCCATAAATTATTAGAACTATAACTTTCTGAGAAAAAAAAATATTTTACACTATGCCTAGTTCAAAAGCCTGAAGGAAGAAATCTTTTTGTAAAATCCTTTTCCACAAATGTTTCAAAATTAAATAGCATTTAAAAATTTACTATCCTAATTACTGACAAAAAATTCAATAGCCCTATTTTAGAATCAGTCTGTCCTCTTTCATCATATCATGTACGAGCTATTTGATGCTAAAAAGCTAATAACATTTATAATTAGAGGAAAATTCAAAAATTGGAGCTGACATTTATTAGGCTTAAATATTAGGGAAATGTTCTTATATAAGTATTCTGAAATAGAATATCTGTGAGACATCGTTTAAAGTAATAGTAGTACATGTTCAATGCTTGGAATCACCCATACAGACATTAAGACCTAAGCAAATTAATAACTGAATACATTGGTGAAATTTGCATTTCATCTTGCAGGTTTAAGTATTCTAGTATTTTACCTTTTAAAAGTCAAATATATTCAAACATTTACAATTTCTATTAGACAGATTTGTAATGGCTTTCAAATAATAATCCTTAAACACAGTTCATATATTAGTGGGTTTTTCTTCCATTAAAACAAATTATTTTTACCACTGCTACGGCACATACAAAGGACTGAAAAGGTGACAGATTATTTGTATGTATGTAGCAATACATAGGGGACAATTCTATTTATTTATTTATATGATGTTTATCTTGATAGATTTGACCTTTCTAGGAAAAGTTGCAAACATTAAAGAATCATTACTGTTACTTGACTTACAACAGCACATTTACTGTATAGTCCAAGCCTGGCATTAATGTCACTTAGAAAATATATGGCCTAACGATAATGAGCTCTATTGCTGTAAAAGGCAGGCACTTCAAATAAATTTAAGCATACAACTGTGAGTGTTTTTGAGTGTCTGCTTTTATTCATCTGATGACCTGCATTTGGTGTATTTGCTGTTCAGAGAAAGTTTGTATAGAGATATTATTTGACACTGATTGATGAAAAGCAAAGAAGAAACTATAGTATTACCTGGAACCTAACAATACTCATATTTACTTTAGAATTTTATCATTAATATCTTCACAGGTATGTTGTTTCTGTTAGATACCTAAGTGTCATCTATCTGACCTAAATTTGGAGAATTGTATAGATCAAACTCACCTAAATTCCAAGCATTTCGTATATCCATACGTAAGATGCACTTTACTGTGAAATTTGTAATAATTATTTTTACCTAACCAATATCTTTCTGTCTGTATAGCTTTCCATGTTGTATGTTTTCATACCATTCTTTTCATCGACCAGATGGTTAGATACATTGAGTAATCCTTAAATAATCTTTACTTAAACAGATTAGTGAAATGACATACAAGCATTGTATAATAAATACCAGATTGCTTATGATTATAGTCCTAGCAGTAGACTTTAAAGGATGGCGCATAGTATTATGTTCAAAATCTTATGTATGGACAAAGAGAAAGCATACATTATACACATATAAAGTTAGGAATTTATTCTTAGTATAAATTAAATTTTAACATTAATCATTGTTAGTCTAGACATAAATATTATCAAAAAAGAAAGGTTAATATAATAACACAGATAAAATTGTTATTCAAATACTTGTTATTTTCTACCCTTTTTCCTGGTTTTCTATTCTCTTTCTCCTCTTGAACCTAAAGTTGGTGCTTTCATCCTGGTGTTGTAGGCAAGAGTGCTACAGTGAATTGTCAGCATCTGGAGCCCTTCACTGGGCAGGATGTGATATTCATGTTGATGGTGTTCTCTTCCCTTGCTCTAGGATCTACTTGTGGTCATTTTTATATGTTTACTCTCATCACACACGATTATGCCATACAAAGATAATATAATTAAAATAAATTACCTGAAGACACCTAGTCATTTAGAGAAATTAATGTCAGAGCTAAACCAAGTAAAATAAAGCTACAGGCAGATCAAGAAGGGTTTCGACAGAGCAAGCTCGATGAACTTCAGTCCTGAGATAAATTCAGGATAAAACTTCTGGCCTGCTTCTGAGAATGAAAATGTTGTATAACAGAACTACATGGTTACAAAAGGAAGATAAGTAGATGCCAGGGCTTAATAAAAGGAAATGGAATAAAAAAATAATAAAAAAAAAAAATTCAAACCAAACCAAACCCCCCCCCCCTCAACTTTTACAAAAATAAGCAAACGTGGGAAAGAAATTATTATGTGATTTTATTAAATTTACAGAATAAATGTTATTTTGCAAAGCTATTGAAAATGAAGTCCCAGAATATTCAGTAGCTCATTCATGAGAATTTTCTTCCATCTGAAGTTATCTGTAGCCAGTAAGTTTAGATTACCCTAATCAAATAATGGCATCTGGGTTCATAGAAAATGTTATATAATGACTGTACTTTCTCATTTTCAAGAGAAATGTTCAGTGTTAGACAGATTATTTTGGTGAGCTTATTATCAAAATATAACAAGCTCTATTTTTGATAGATTTCTTTTTCAGGAGTGTGGGAGTTTTGTTTGCTTGACTGTTTGTTTGTTTGTTTTGATTTGTTTTCCCTTGCTAAGTCTGGAAAATTCCTCAGATTAATCAGGTTGCTCTCCCAGTATCTAATATACCTGGATTTTTTAAACCGCATTCCACCCTACTTTGTTACAGTCATTGATAAACTATATCTGAAGTTAAACAAAACAAAAACAACAACAACAAACGAAAATACAGCCTTTAAATATTATCACTAGAATATATAGAAATATTTGGATAACATCATAAGAGTTTTATAGGAATTTAATTTGATGTAAGAGATTTTTTTAATCTTGGGGGTTTTGTACAGTAATCAAAACAGTTAAATTTTGTCATGGATATGAAATGTCTTTCAACAAGTGATCTTTAAAACTTTAAATGTGATCTTTAAAATTCCTATTGATTGTAAGCTTTCTTCCCATACTATTTTGACAGGCTGCATAGCTTCTATGCATTTCAAATTATTACAGAGATGACTGTATAAAATTAAATGGATGATATAATAAATTTCATTCTTGTTCTAGTAGAGGTAGATGGCTTTCTTGTGTAAATGCCTCTTTAAGAAGTAAATTGTTAGCTAGAAAGTCTTCTCAAAATGTGAAGATTAATAGAACTCAGTAAAAGTATATATAGTTCAATAACACTATTCAGTTTATTTTACTGTAGATTGCATTCACTGGAGGAAGAAACATATATTTAGCAGACACCCTCAGGTAGAAATGATCATCTGAAACTTGGCAGGTTTTAAATTCTCAAGTATAGGAGTATTTACCACTACATAAATTATAATGTATTTGTTGCATACCCATAGCTTTCATGGCTATTATAGTCCAAGACGAAGGCATGCTTCTGATGTATAGTTTTCCTTCCACTGAATCACACAGAATATTAGGGGCTGGAAGGGACCTCGGAAAATCATTGAGTCTAACCCTCCTGCCAGAGTAAGATCACCTAGAGTAGATCACGCAGGAACAC
>VWZK01011736.1:0-19493 GCA_013396935.1 Baryphthengus martii | reverse complement strand
TTTGTATCATCAACGAACTTGCTGAGGGTACATTCCATCCCCTCATCTAGGTCATTGATGAAAATCCAAACAGCATTTTGCGCTGTCATAAAAGGCTATCAATCGGATTACTCAAACATGACTTCCCTTCGTTGAATCCATGTTGACTACTCGTGATAAGCCTCCTTTCCTCAACACGCTTTGAGATGGCGCCAAGAACAAGCTGTTCCATCAGCTTTCCAGGGATGGAAGATGAGGCTGACTGGCCTATAGTTACCCGGGTCCTCCTTCTCGCCCTTTGTGAAGACTGGATCACATTGGCCTTCATCCAGTCCTCAGGCACCTCTTGCATCCTCCAGGACCTTTCAAAGATTATGGAGAGTGGCCTAGCAGTGACATCTGCCATCTCTCTTAGCACTCGCGGGTGCATCCCATCAGGGCCCATGGACTTGTGGATATTCAATTTGCCTAACTGATCTCTGACCCAATCCTCATCAACGGAGGCAAAATGTTCCTTCCTCCAGACTTCCTCAGCAGTCTTAAGGGTCTGGGACCTCAAAAAATATTTTTTTATTGTAAGCAATATTATTCTTACAGCTGCTATAGACTTCAGTATCCATGAAATTGTTTTACATGCTGCTTATCCTTTCCTTGTTTCCGAAAAAGTTTAGTGCTACCATGCGTAGAACTTCTAAATCTAAAATACTGTTCTTTCACGTCTATCTTCTTGCTGACTGGATCAAAATAAGGAAGTTTTATCAAACTGAAACATCAAATTCATTACATACTTCCTTGTGGCTAGTTTATGTAATTTCTTCTACCAAGCATAATTAAAATGCATCTTTAGAATACACTAATAACGCTGCACATTAATAATCAATATCTGACATCACATACCTCATCCTGCCACCCTTTTACCCTGAGAAAATGAGGATGAGGCTAAAGAAAGAGTAATTTCCTTCAGCAAACTCCATTCCCTCTTGGTGTGCAGTACCAAGCATGGAATTTCCACTTCTTCATAAAATTCCATTAGGAATAAATCATTCAGAACATAGCATTTTCTCACAGAACTCTATCTAGCATCTAAGAGAGGCTCTGCTTTCAATTACATTTAAATGAGCAATTGAAAAGAAAAAAGGAGATGAGAGAAGAAAGCAAAAAAATACCAAACAAACAATCCAAGCCACAAATCCAACAAAAGAACTGAACACTGAATCTTGAATGTTTTTCAATTTAAACATATCAAAGTGTTTGTATATGTTTAAGAACCTGAAGGCAGGCAGAGCACTTTCTTTTGAGGCTGTCTGCAGGCTGCCCCACTGACTATACATGCCTGATTCTCTTTTTTGTCCATCATCGTAGTATGCTGCTGAGAAGGATAGCTGAATGCTCACTTTCAATAGCATCCCTTTTAATTTGTATTTCTTTCTTCATTTATTTATTTTTTTAATGTAATATCTCTTCTAGAAACATTTTCTTCTTAGGCCACCTGGAATGTCTTCTGATGTAGAAAGCACCTTCAGGCAAATGGTACACAAACTTTGAGATGCAAATCTCCTCCAGAGCCCTGTGCTTTGAGTCTGGCATCTGCAGACATGGTGCGTACACGAGACCTCTGAGAACTGTCAGTGGCTTTGAAGGAAACAAAGCATGCTCCATTCGTGCACACCTTCTTTCTTAGCTTTCACCAAACACAACATGTGAAGTATTCTCTGCCTCATTCTGTACATGTCAATAACTTAGTACAGAAAACCTATGAAGGCAACAATAAACGTAGTGGGAGGGAATATATGAGGAGCAGGCAAAGGGTAGGCTGGGATGATGGAGAATGATGGTGATTTGAAGGGAACAGAACTGTTGGAAAAGATACAAGTGCTGAGATCAAGTTTACTATTGCTTTTAGAGATCTATTTTCTTACTAAAAATGAAGTGCCATGGTTGTCCACAAATTTTGTTATTTTGGTAATTTACATATACATCAGAGTGATTCTTTTAATATTTCATCCCTCTCGCCACACTCATTCCCTCTCAAAAACATTACGTGGGACTGAAATTAGCACCAATATATATGCCTTCCTGCTGGTGCAGGACATCAGCTCTGAGTACATCAGACAACAGCAAGTATCCAAAAAGCACATTGGCATAACACAGTCAAGCTGTTTGGACATAAAAGTGCAGGATATCATGTCCGTCTTTCTGATACTGGTGGATACACTGAGGCTTTCATGGGTTTGTGTGATCTACCAGTGCAAAATCCCAAGCGTGTGCAAGCAGAAATGTATCCCTTCAAGCAATGATGCCAAGAATGATGCCAGAGGAAGAAAGCTTAGCTTTTACTATTTAGAGTAAAAGTTGCTTTAAGGCTACTGAGTAGCCCTTTAATATCCCTGGACTTGTTAACAGTACCATCAAAGTCAGCAGGACTACTAATGTATGAGAGTTGTCCTGAACATTTACCACTATTTATATAAAAAGCAATTCTGCTATCTAAAGGAGACAAAGGTTAGTCTTTATGGTTGATCTTACAGTTTAGGTTGCTTTTTGTCAGCAAAACTCATCCTGCAAAACAATTTTAATGACTTGTGACATCAATGTTTTGCATTCTCTGTGGAAAAAAATGTATGAAACACAGCTGTTATTGTGCCAAATAATCAATAACCTGATTTTATCCGTAACAGAGAAGAAAATTAATTCATTTTATTAGTCAAACAAAATTAGAACCTCAGAAGAATACTATATTGATCTTGTTAAGATGTGCTAAAAGGAACTTTAGAAACTTCTAAGATGCATTTATAAGGTTTTGAAAAACTTTGAAAAATTGAACATTGTGAAAAGTACATCATTTACCCTCACAGATGGAGAAAGTGTGAGAGTATGAGTAAGACAGAAAGTGTGAAAGTAACAAAAAGATTGTAATTAAGAAATTGAGAAGAAGTAAAATACCATATTTTTGCTTCAAACATAACATTGGAACTTAAATGCTTTATCTTCTGGCCATTTTTCATTTATCCTTA
Organism: Baryphthengus martii; assembly: GCA_013396935.1. NCBI lineage: Eukaryota > Metazoa > Chordata > Aves > Coraciiformes > Momotidae > Baryphthengus > Baryphthengus martii. The sequence continues at coordinate 16,500 of VWZK01011736.1, read as the reverse complement.
TGTGTTTTCTCTGAGAAATTCCTGTTGTGTTCCAAGGGGCTAAATGCTTGTTTAAGTATGAACCTAAATCTGTGTCTTCAGTAGTAACCTCATCTTCTTACAGTCAGCAGATATGTGATGAAATCAAAATGATATCTCCAGCTTTTGTTCTTAGTATTGTTTTCTCACTTCTGTTTGGTTATCAGATTTGTGGGTTCAGCAATCACTCTGGGCATGAGCTAAATAAGATAGACAATGCAGTGAGCAACTATTTTAGTTTAACAAGATCACAAGCATTTGCAGATCCATTCCAGACTTCCTGTATTCATAGCTATCACAATAATAAGGTACAGTTAAAAGTACAGCTTGGAATAATTCAGGCTGCAACTTTCTAATGGTTTCTACTTTCCCTTCTTTTTATTTCTTTCCTTATTTCATAACTGCTGTATTTTTTTCTCCTCCCTTTTCCCATTATCTCTCTCTTCTCTTCTATGATTACTCTCATTTCTGTGCCTCTCCCTCACTATCTCAGACTATTAAAAAAATGTGGGCATATTTTAATATATATTTATATTCAATGTGATTTTACATACTCAATAAAATATTTATCAAGCAAAACAAGATATAGATCTAATGTAATTTTTTTTTTGTGGTGTCAAAACATCATGCTGTACAATTGTTAAGCTTTTGACTATCCCTTTTCAACTATCCTTTCTTAGTTCTAAGTCAAAGAATATTTATTTTATTTCTGTATTCTTCCTCTTTAATCTACTCTTTTCCTTTCAGAGTCATGATGCTGGACAGATACGTGAGATGTTTCTGTGTTAAAAAAAAATAATAAACTCTATTTAACAGTCTTTAGGCATAACAAGCCTGTAACTTAAATAGTATATGCTAATGTTAATAAAGAGCCATTAAATAGATCATTGAAATAATAACAAGCAGCAGCAAGTTTAGCTGGGCACAAAAGAAACAAAAGCAAAAAAAATCCTTGTGCAGAAAGAAATATCTAATTTAAGCAGTTCTTTTAAGTATTGTAGAATCTCAGACATTTCATGGGAATCTCACTGACAATTTATGTTTGATTAAAAACCCCTTAATCATCTACACTTGGTATTTTAATTTTAAAAAAATGAATAAATTTTGTATTTTAAAATTTGACAGTGTTACTCAAACTTGCTTTTCATCTATATTATTGTCAATCTTCAGTTACTTAAGAGATATTTATAACCTGGAGAAAGTGTCTATTTTCTATTACATACGTTGTACTGCTGCTTTTAAGTTCTGTCCTTGTAGATATTCAATCAGTTTCTCTAGCTCTCTTAGAACTCTATCAAAACTTCAGGTCTGAGAAATCAAAACATCCAAACTAGATCTGATAGAATTGTGTAGCAAAATATAACGGCCTTCAAAATGTATCAGCACAACCTTAACCATAGGATTCTCAATTTATTCTGTACTGGAAATAAAATGAGTAAAGAAAACAATGTTTCTCATTGATTCTTCAAGTTTCCACTGATAACAGTGTAGGAGAAAAATGCTATGAAAATACGATGATATATGTTGTGATAAACATGCTTTTTTATAGATGACAATTTGGCAGAAAGTAATAACATTCTTCATTACGCTTAGGACCTTACCCTACACCAGAACCGTATATGAAAAGATGTGCACAGATTTTAGTACTGCAGTGTAAAAATATTCTCTAAGCAACTAGTCTTTCAGCTAAGTAAATACACAGCTTTACTAAATTATTAAGGATGAGCTTTTCATTGCTTATTTTAGTCATTTGCAAGACTGAAATTATCACCCCAGAGACAGAAAAATTATACTAGAAAGCTATGATTATTCCTATACATTCCAGATACATCTTCTATGGGATTCTCATACTTCATTGGTTGTCCTGTCTTTAATGATCATTGCTATTCTACTCAATGGACAAGAAGACTAACATGGATGAGCAGCCTGTACTTCTTTTAAGTAGATTTAATAACACTTTATACTTATATGCAAATCACAAACCTTAAATCTTATACTGATGTAATTAACAAGCATACTTGTACTGCAATTGTGACTGTGTTTCCAAGGAAATGGTTTAGTCGGAAGATAATTCATATTCACACAGCTACCATCTCGCATGATTCTGAACTCATCTTAGGGCGTAAAACAGTTGTCTGTCATTTGTCCTTATGTAGAGTTGCACTTTTTAGTGTACACAGTATTAGAGTTAACCCATAGAACAACACGGGTACACTCAGCTCTAACTGACCAAAATTCAGCTAGTTCAGATAGATTTTTGAGATGTCTGACCTCCTGTTCCATTTTATCTACCTCACTTGTTGCCACTCTTTTTACTCCACTTGGCTAGGAAAGCCCTATTACCCTCAGACAGCCAAGGCTTTTGTTATACTGGGAAGCTGCTACATTTCTAGTGAAACTTGCTTCAGGTTATCTTTTTCCAGCAGCAACAACATAAACCAGATAAATATAATTATTTCAACAGAAAGAATACATTCTGACTCAGCTCCGAGACATCAGCTGGTACTTTTAACCATTTCAAGTCTATGCAGTGATTTAAGTCAGACTCTCAAACATAGTGTAACCATTGATGTCATTTTTCATACCGGCTATAGACATTTCGTTCTCAGCCAGAAAAAGTCACGCTCATGAGTATATGTGACTTCTCATCCTGGAGACTGTTAGATCAAAAAAGTGTAAAGATGCCTCTATACTATTGCAAAGTGAAGATGTGACCTCAAAATTAATTTTATCAAAGTACCTAAGCAAATGTTTAGCAATCTAAAAAGATCCACTAACTTGTACAATGTGCTTACTGTTAAACAACTGCTTAAATGATTGACTAACCTTACTGAGCTTATGCATTAGGCCTGTAGAATGCATGAAGGGATAATGGTACTCCCAAAATAATTATAGAAATGTGACATAATTTTGCTGCTGAAAAGTAAATTTGAGACTGCTTCAGTTTTTATTATTGTTATTTTATATTTTTAGGTGAGAGAGTTAGCCAGGATATAATTGAATATAAGCATAGTAAAGCAGTATAAAGTAGTGTAAACAGCAATACAATGTAAGTATTTTGTTACCATTGTCATGGCATAGCTAAAGACAACGTAGAATCATAGAATCATAAAGGTTGGAAAAGACATCCAAGATCATCAAGTCCAACAATCTACCTAACATTACCATGACCTGAAGTGCCACGTCCATCTGTTTTTTGAATACCTCCAGGGATGGTGACTCCACCACCTCCCTGGGCAGCCCGTTCCAATGCCTCATCACTCTTTCAGTATAGAAATTTTTCCTAATGTCTAACCTAAACCTCCCCTGGTGCAACTCTAGATCGTTATCTCTCTTCGTATTGCTAGTTACTTGGGAGAAGAAACCAACACCCACCGCACTGCAACCTCCTTTCAGGTAATTGTAGAGAGCAATAAGGTCTTCCCTCAACCTCCTCTTCTTCAGACTAAACAATCCCAGTTCCCTCAGCCGCTCCTCATAAGACATGTTCTTCAGACGCCTCACCAGCTTCATTGCCCTTCTTTGGACACTCTCCAGCACCTCAATGTCTTTCCTATACTGTGGGACTGCAAAATGAACACAGTACTCAAGCTGTGCCCTCGCCAGTGTTGGGTACAGTGGCGCAATCACCTCTTTACTCATACTGGACATACTGTTTTTAATATAGGCCAGTATGCTGTTGGGCTTCTTGGCCACTTGGCCACACTGCTGGCTGATACACAGCTGGCTATCCACCAGCATCTCTAGATCCTTTTCTGCCAGTCAAATTTCCAGTCACTCTTCCCCAAGCCTGTAGCATTGCCTGGAGTTGCTGTGACCAAAGTGCAGGACCCACCACTTAGTATTTTTAAACCTCATACAATTAACCTCAGCCCATCAATCTAGACTGTCCAGATCCCTCTGCAGAGCTTTCCTACCCCACTGTATTGGGTTTGGCTGAGATGGAGTTAATGTTCCCCAAAGCAGCTCTTATGGTGCTCTGCTTTGTAGATAAGATGACCGTGTTGTGGCTGGTGCTGAGCAGCACTAGCACAGCACCAAGTCTGTCTTTCCATCTTTCCTACCCTCACCCCTGCCCTCCCAGTGAGATGGGATGGGCAAGATCTTGGGAGTGGACGCAGGCAGGACAGCTGACTCAAACTGACCAAAGAGATATTCCACACTGTGTGACGTCATCTCAAGTATAAAAGGGAGAGAAAGGAGAAGGAGGGTGGGGGGCATTTGTCTGAGAAGATGCTTGTCCTCTGAGCAACCACTACATGTACCGGAGCCCTGCTTCTCAGGAAAGGCTAGACACCGCCTGCTAATGGGAAGTAGAGAACAGGATTTTGTTTTGCTTTGCTTTGCTTCACTTTGCGCTTGTGGCCTTGCTTTTCTGTTTTGGTTTTTTTTCCATTAAACTGCCCTTACCGTACCCCACGGGTTCTCCCATCTTATTCTCTCCTGCCTTGTTGTGCTGAGGGAAGTAGTGGGGAGTGATCGAGCGACTTGTTGGGTACCTGGCATTCAGCGAAGGTCAACCCACCTCACCCACTCCTGCTCAATTTGGTGTCATGTGCAAACTTAATGAGGGTGCTCTTGATCCCCTCATCCAGATTATTGGTAAACATATTAAACAAGGCTGGCCCCAAAGCTGAACCCTGGGAAACATCACTTCCGGCCGGTAGCCAACTGGATTTAGCTCACCACAACTCTCTGTGCTTGGCCATCCAGTCAGTTTTTAACCCAGTGAAAAATACACTTGTCTAAGCCCTGAGCTGCCAGCTTCTCTAGCAGAATGCTGTGGGAGACAGTGTCAAAGACCTTACTAAAAGTCCAGGTAGACAACATCCACAGCCCCTCCCTCATCCACTAGGCAGGTCACCCAGTCCTATAATATCAGGTTGGTCAAGCAGGACCTGCCTGTTTGTTCTTTCAAATGTATGACAATTTTGCACAATTATATGATCTGCATGACCACAAAATGGGCATAGAAAGTCATATAGTTGAGTGAAGGAAGCAGGCAAGCAACAGTAGTTAGTATAAGAGAAGCAAAAAAAAAAAAAAAAAAAAAGAGAGAGATTTTAAATAGGCAAGGAATTCTGCATCCATCCTGCATCCAAATACACAAGAAAGATGGCTGGCAAACTCGAAAATGGTGAAAGTAGTATCAGGAGCAGATAGGAACTCTTCGCAGACCCTTTCTGAAGGGAACATCAGTACAGAAACATCAGGTCTAAGCAAGGAAAAACAGAAGAAATAACACAGACTCACTTCAGTTCTGATTTCTTTCTGCAATGAGCTCCTGACACCAATCTCCTGGGTCTCAGTGACCAAGAGTCACCAAAGACTGTAGATAACCAAACAGCTTCAGCTCCATAGAATTGTACGCTTAGAGCTTATTTAAGATATAAGTGCTAAAGACAGCTTCAAAAATGCAGCAATAATAATTAATATTGTGTAAGAAACAGTCATTAACATAGTGTGTTGTTACTAGATAAATTTAGAAAACTTAATTTTTGTTTGAAACTTTTCATCACAGTCTTCTCTAAATACCGATATATATAATATACAGGTATATGCATGTGACACCTACAGCCTCCCCCACAGACAAGACAGAGAACACGGGCTGTGCTGAGCAGTTCGGAGCCTCGGCCAGAGCTGTTTAAGGCCTTGGCCATTCAGCTGCACCTCACGGTGCTTAACTGGCGCCTCAGGGGATGGACCTCTTAGCAAACAGGCTTGGGGTTTGGACCTGTCCGGGCTCTGCTGTGTTTTGTCCAGGCTTGTCTCTCAGCCAGTGAGAATGACCACAGTGCATCTTCCATGAGGGTATAGATGGAGCCCTCCCTCAGAAGCCAGAGGAGTTGGTTCTTCACAGAGCAGCAGGCCTGGCAGTCGTACAGGACATGCCTTCCGAGGCCCAAGGGAGTCTCTGTGGATTGAGTGAGCCTCGCTGCTCTTTGGGTGAGTGGTATCTTGGGCACTCTGGTGTGGGAGGTTTCCCCTTCTGTGAGAGAGTTTGCCCATTTTGGTTTGTCATTCCTTAGAGTCAGGAATTAGTTGTGTAGCAGTTATTTCCCAACAGACATCCGAACCTGTGTTTACTGAAAAGGAGTGCTGGCAACCCTGGCTGCATTAAACTCTATTTTTGGATAGCAGCTTCTGTTTGTTTTGGTGGTGCCTCTGTGACATTATTGGCGTAACTGGCAGGATGTCGATAGACGAATTGCTACGGAGGCACAAGTGTGCACCTTCTCCCCCGGATGATGGGGGGAGGACCCCGCAGACGTCGTGGTGAAGTCCCCGTAAGGTTTTGGAGTGGCACAAATAAAGGAGCCATGTGTGCCATCCTGGGTGCGTGTTTGGTGCAGGCACAGGAGTGCTCCGGGGTGTTAGAGTGTAAAGTGCGGTACTTGGAGAGAGAATTGAAAAGAGAAAAGGAGTGGACGCGTTTGCTGATTGAGCTGATGCTGGCGCAGACAAAAAATTCCCCCCAGGGCTATCCAAATCCACTAATTAATCATGCGCGCACACCTGGAGGATTTGGATGGGGACAGCTGGGGAGACCCTCATGAAAACAGTGCTGGTGAAACTGAGGAAATAGAGGAAAAGGAGGTGCGACTTGTTTTTAAAACAGACGCAGAGGGGACCTCGTGGCGGGAACTTCCCGGCACCACGGTCCGTACCACCCCCTGGTCGGGGGCCGAGCTCTGTGGGTTCTAGGACAGGTTTTCTCACAAGCCGGGTGAGAACAAACAACATTTGTGGAGAGTCTCTTTGGCAGGAGGCAATCGGATGCTGCTAAGTGATGAGGCAGCCGGGTTTTGGGGCCCTGGAGTGTTTCCGAGCGACGGGCTGAAGGGCGACCAGTCGATCACATCGCGAGTGGCTTATTGGGCTGGGGCTGCGCACCCTATGGAAAGGGGAGAGCCGGTGGTTTTCCGGGTGGAAGGACTGTCGGAGCTGGCGTCAGGAGTACAAAAGGCCGCCTGCATCCAGGCAGAGTATGAGAGAGGGCGGTGCGGGACCCTGACCACCTCAGACCGCTCATTAAAGGGCTACCGGACATTTTAAAGATAGCTGTCGAGGCTCTCAGAGAAAGGATTCAGAGGACCATAGAACGCAACCGGCAAAACCCTCAGAATCCGCCCGCGCTCGTGATGATTTGGGCGTATGGGCGCGATCTGGGATGTGCTGACGGCGGGAACAGGAGGGTGCGATGAGTCAGTCGCAAACCTCACCTCGGCCCCGCCGCCCCGGCCCCCCGCGCGGGAGTCTAAACTCTCCTGAGGCAACCTGGGTCGAACTGATGATCCGACGGAATGACCCGTGGCGAAAAGCGATAGCGCAGGAAATACCGCGAGCAGTGCTACTGAAATTGCTAGAGGGGCCCGGAAGAAGCTCGGGCGACAACTGCTCGGCAGGACAGCGCAGTTAACCCTGTCGCACCCCTGCGAGAGGAATTGAAGGGGTCATAAAAGCCAGAAGCTGCGGTGTCAGATTCGGGTCGCCCGCTCGGCGTGGTGAATTCTTGCGAATGGTCTGCTAATACGGGAACCTTACATACACATTCCCGTGGGTAAGAAGCGAGTAAGTTTAGAGTTTTTAATTGATGCGCGGTCCCAAATTAGTGTCCTAAATAAGCAGGTATCCGAGGAGCTAGGAATCGAGACCTCGAAGAAATCCGTAAACACGATAGGGCTAACGAGTACAGCAGAAAAGTGTTTCTTGGCTCAAATTCAGTTTTGGCTGCCTGGGGAAGAGCAGAGGACAGCTGTGGAGGTGGCTCTAAGCCCTTACAACGGCAGTATCTTGGGATCTGATGTATTAGCAGGCAGGCGGTGGTACCTGCCCAGTGGCTGCGTGTGGAGTTTCAAGAGCCGCGGAGTGAAAAAGGCGCTCTTTAGGACCCTGCAGCTGCCCCTGCCCTGCCGTCATGTCAAGTGCCCTGCGCTGTTCTCCACACCCCCACCCCCCCGACCTCCTCCGCCCCAACCTGACCCCGTCAGCAGCGGCTACAGTGCGCAGCACAGGAGTGATTAGTGATCTGGGGAAGAGAGCGATAATTAGCCGCCCCCACTCCCTTTACAATTCTCCGGTCTCATCAGTTGGTACACCTGATGGGCAGTGGCGTTTAACAATGGATGCGTTAACAGCTGCCTTCACAAGTGTAACTTCAGTTGTAACTGCAAAGGGCTGTGGTTCATGGGTGCGCTCTGTGCCGTGGGATCCAGGCGGCAACACAAAGCAGATAAGAGAGGGGCAAGGTGTTCCACCGATGGGGGAATCAGCTGCCCTCCTGCTGGCAGCAGAGAAATGATTCAAAGGAATTTCACTCAGTGAGGCTATTAAGTCGGTATTTATTGCGGCGCCGGGTGCTTATCTGGCGGAGTGATCCTCTATGCACCCGCAATAAAGAATACCGACTTAATAGACTCATTGACTATTGAGTGAAATTCCTTCGAATCAGAAGGGAGCTACTCGGTGGAAAATAGGCTGTACAAAAGTCTGGAGCTGGAGATTGGGAGCGGCTAAAGCCAGCAGCAGTCCCCGCTACAGACATATGTGGGCCAAGCTGTAACAGTGAAGCTACTCTCCTTTGGTGTTGTGGCTGTGACCCTTGCAAAACCCAGAGGCCCACATGCCTGTGAAGCCCTGGATGTGAATGGGAAAACCTATCCACTGTGTTAGTGCTTGGTGGATAGTCCCAGACTTATAACATTTAAGCCCAGTTTTTTCTAAACCGAGGGCAGCTTTCTGTTTTCTTACTGGACAGTGGACAACTGGGAGCTGGAGGACCATGCAAACTTGCCCGAGTGATGAACTTATGTGATGCGGTGGGGATTGGAACAAAACTGTCAGCGATGCAGCATGTGCATCCTGGACATATCAGCATCGCTTCAGAACCAGATCGATGAATACAGTGACAAAGAACTCAAAGCAATTGTTGCTATCTATATTGGGAACCAGTTATTTGGGGAAAGTTTTGGTATATTTGTTAATGCTGGTTGGGGTTATAATGATTTTGTAACTATGTTGTATTAAGCCACATTGGATGCTATTGTGAAATCTGTGTTAATGGTGAAGGGTCGCTCCCTTGAAAATATGTTCACATATTGGATATTGGAATGATGATTCACAATGAGCAGTAAATCTCACTGAGACTGTACCTCCTTTTAACCTTGGAGGCAAGAGGTGACTGCACCACCACTCCAAGGAAACCAGTTGAATGGTGACTGGTCACAGAGTGGATTATGGCAGATACAGGCTTCCCCAGACAAAACACGGAGCCCATGGGCTGTGCTGAGCAGTTTGGCCCTTCTGGTGCCTCGGGGTCTGGACCTCTTAGCAAACAGGCTTGGAGTTTGGGTTTGTCTGAGCTATTCTGTGTTTTGTCCAGGCTTGTCTCTCAGCCAGTGAGAATGACCACAGTGCACCTTCCACGAGGGTATAAATGGGGTTCTGCCTGAGAGCCAGAGGAGTTGGTTCTTCACAGAGCAGCAGGCCTGGCAGCCGTACAGGACACGCTGTCCGAGGATACTTCCACGGATTGAGGGAGTCTCCGTGGATTGAGTGAGCTTCGCCCCCCACTTTTGGGTGAGTGGTATCTCGGGCACTCTGGTGTGGGAGGTTTCCCCTTCTGTGAGTGAAGATTTGCCCATTTGGTTTGTCAGGAATTAGTTGTGTAGTAGTTAATTCCCGACAGACATCTGAACCTGTGTTTAGTGTAAAGGAGTGCTGGGCAACCCTAGTTGCATTAAACCCCATTTTTGGATAGCGGCTGCTGTTTGTTTTGTGGGTGCCTCCGTGACAATGCATATATACCAATACACTATATACATGTATAGCTTAAAATATATGCACATACGGTTTTAAATATATGCGTAAAAACCTGCAGTTGCAGCAATGCTTACTACTTTACCAAACAACATCTACCTTATTTACTAGTACAATTTATGCTGCTGGCCTATTCAGCAAACTTACAGATTAATAGAAATAGAAGGAGAAGGACAGATAGTAAAAGTTATTATTATTACTCTGATAAGTTTGCAAGTGCTCATTCAAGGTAACAAAGCACTGCTAAAAACAATAACGAGAACAGAATCCTTGGAAACAAAGACTAGCAGCATATTTTAATAGTTTTTAGCTTCCCATGAGAATTATATTTATTGTAACTTGAATCTCTTCTAGTTTCATTCTAAATTCAGATTTAATAATTTACTGTTTAAATTGCTTTACTAGAGTTTTTAAAAGTTTGGGGTTCTTTTTCTTCAAGTGTGCGACATCACAGAACAAAGTACTTAATTATGTCTAGTTAGGCTATTACTCCTTATTTTGCAATAATAATGAAATGTTCTATACATTATGTTAGGATCTATTTAAATACTACATTTTTTTCGAGATGCTATGTGCTATCAACAAAACCACTATTCACAGGGTGCTGATGAAAAGTTGCCTCTGTATAGCACAGAGCCAAGGACACTGTTAAATCATTACAAGTTTTGCCACAGAATGACATACGCTTTCTTTACTGAAATACTGACTAGCAACTTACATTCAGCTTTTTATGAAAGGCAGAAAATAGGTGTTACCTTGTCAGGATTTTACAGCATAAATACATATCTTCTTACGAATGCGGCAGGTGTAACTGAAGACATTACTCTTGACAGCTATTGATGACCAGAGCTTACCTGAACTTTACTGCTCCCACAGTAAAGCCAACAGAGAAACCCTTTGAGCAGTCCTAATTCCTTCCAGTGGAACATCAAATCATTTTGTGTGAGAAGTGGTCCTGGAGATGGTTCATGGCAGCTTGACTTTGTCTAAAATACATTCTGTTCAAGGTGTTCTACAGCTACTGAACCATTGGGATATAGTAGTATCTGAAACTGTTCTTATTTCCAAAGTGATGATGTGATTATGTTCTCATTCTTTCATTACTTTCTAGCAGCTGCAGTTTCGCTCTTTAGTCTTTCCAAAACTCTCCTCCTTTTTCCTGATTGTTACTAGAAACAATAAATATAATTGCACAATGTGGACTAACTATGTTTACAGTAGCTGCAAAAGAAAGTGTTACTAGCAGAGATTTTGTTAGTACATAGACTGTGCTTTTCAAATATAATTGAAATGGTATCCTGTTCGTCTGCATTTCTTGAAGTTAGAAACACTCAGTTCTGTCCTCTGTTAAACAGAATGTTAGGAAGATTTTGTTAAATACCTCTTCAGCAAATTGTAAAAAAAATATAAATTAGTTTTCGATTCAGCAGCTGGAAAATATAAATACGTTTTGCTGAGTCAAAGATCAGGGAACTAATCTTTGCTGTAGAGTAAATGTTCATAACACCACTAACCTCAGTTTCAGATTCCCAATAAACATATGGACTGCCTTTATAGCCATGGAGACAAATAAGAAATTTTGGGATGTGATTCATCTCACCCTAAGTAAATGTTTGAAACTGCCTAACAGGTTTGAAACTGCATCCTAAAAGTGCATCATTATATCTAAAATAAAGGAAACCCTGAGTGAGTAGAATGGTCATAAACCTCTATATAAAACGTCTGTTGTTCTAACATTATATTCTAAGTTGGAAATCTGTCATAGAGTCCAGTATGAGTTTCTTAATGACTATTATGACTATTTCATTTCCATATAAATATCAGTGTATGATCCAGACATTTTAAAAATCAACAATTTAAATTCTTATAACATGGAATAAATCACCTACAGATGTTTTAATACTGATTTAATTTTATTTTGTCTTTGGAGTTAGTTCAATTTCATCTTTATTTTTTTTTCCCCAATGTACGTCTCTGGGTTTTTTTTTATCTTACTAATAATAACTACCAATAATTAACCAAATATGGCAATGTTATAGGAGGAAAAGAAAATTAATGTATTTTAAGTGTATAAGAAGAATTTATTATGAATATATTTCCAATCCATTAACATAAATCTATTTTTTTTTTAAATGAGTAAATTGAAAAGGATCAAAATGATGTAAAGAGTACAAATTTAATCATTTAAAAGTTAGGATGCATTAATTTTTTGTCTAGTTGTCTGTACAGTATCAATTCAGATTCTTTTTGTGTTTATTCCTTTCAATTCAAGAGTTACATGCAGTACTTTGGTTTTCTACCCCTTGCTTCCTCTTCCCAGTTAACACTGTTCATGTGTTCATTTCTCCACATTCAGCAGTTCTAGTGACTTAAAAAACTCTAAATAAATGTTCAATGTCAGTATCTCGAGCTAAAAAATGCTTACAGAATAAGGCAAACTCTCAATATTGGGTTTTGGCTGCACTGTGCAGCATGACATCTCTCCTTATCTGTTGTAATTCATTGAGATATTGCACTGTGTAGAGAATCTTATATTTCACTGAAGGTCTTTCTGATTACAGTCCTCACCCACTTATCCTGAATATCCATTCATAGTCACAATATTGTTTTGTCATATTTGGCAGGTACTATTACCCCTGTTTTGTAAGTGAGATGCAAGAGGATAAGGAAATTAAAGATTTGTTGCTATAATTACTTATTAGTAATAGCTAAAAACATTGTTATTTTATGAATTTATGCAACCTGTGCCAATGAAAGAAAGATACACTTTCTGACCTGGCATACTGGAAACCAAAATGATCATTTACTAGCTAATAAAGAGAGTAGTGTCTAAAGTACAAATCGAATTATAACTTTTGAAGTAAAATACTGTTCTCAGCTGCAGCCATTAAATCCAGAGTGGCTTCAAGTTTGTGGTTTTAGTATTTTATGGAAACAGCTTGAATTTATTTGCAGACTGGAGGAAGGATTTCAGAATCTACCCTAGAACTTTGTTAGATTTACGCAGTGGAATATTATTCCAGGGCTTTTTTTATTAGAGACCACACATTACAGTATTTTTAGGAAAGAGGTGAAGCAATAACAGTCGCCAGAAGTCTTCAATTTTTATTAAAAAAGCAGAAAGACTTAACATTCAAAATTAATGTAGGAAACTATTTTGCTACTGAGATCACTTCCTGAAAACACTTTGGAAACTCAGTATCTAACTTTGTATTGTGGTGGGGTTTTTTTTCATTGGTTGGTTGGCTGTTTGATTTGGGGTTTTTGTTTGTTTTTCTGTCTTCTTTCTCATGTATTGGTAATGGAGGTTAGCCAAGTCTGAATTCTGTTCACTTTGTACAGGTACCTGCATCAGTTCTGTATGACCAAAATGTAAAAATATTTTCCTCAGTATTTACTGTAATTACAAGAAAATAAGAGGCTATATTAAAAAAATTGTAAAAACAATTTGATTAGTACAGATACATAAATACAAGCACATTCATGAAGTGTTTGCCTTATGACCAATCTTAGAAAGGATTTTAAGGACTTCTTCTTTAAGGAAGAACATAAAACCCCTCTATGTAGGAATTTCTTTAATGTTTATCTTCCCCACAAGGAACTCAGGTCCCACATTGCCTGATTGTGGCTTTTTATCTGTCTTATTGAATAGAGCTGGCTTTCAAGGAGGACTTTACACTTCCAGAGTTTTAAAAGCCCCACTACTCATTCTAAAAGTCCTTCTCTGAAACATTATCCTCCCCAAAGCAATTTCCCTAGTTATCCATGAAGTGGTCAATAGGACCACATTTATGGAACTTTACATGCTTAGATCTTGCATACCTGTATAGTTGAAAGTCATGTTCAGGCAGCCATATTTCATCTCAGTAAAACTGTTTTTTTGACTTTTTGTTTGTTTCCTTGGGAATAATTCTGTTCATCCCTGTTGAGAAAGATGTTCTAAATACCATTTTCTTAGCCTTTCTCTTTGGCTGTGATTAATTTGCGTGCAAGCTTTCTTTTTTCATTATACTGAGATGGTATCGGTTGTCCCAGTCTTGTCTCTTCAAAATGTATTCACTGTAGATTGCAAGAGACAGAACTTTCATGAAGTATTTTAAGATTTGGGATGAAGGGAAACATCATATAGAGTTACCTATTTTTCTGCATTGACTTTTTACAGATCCTTAGGCATGTAAATCCTTAAACTTGTAATTATGCAGCCACACAAAATTAGGATGAATATGGGCTGCTGTATTCATTTTCATTATCTACCTGTCTTGTCCTACTTACCTAGTGTAATTATTTGGCTGAAAATTCCAAAATAAATGATAATTTTTCAGCTTTTTAATTTTTTTTTCCAGATTTTATTCTTACCTTTTTTTTTTTTCCCCCTAGTTCTTCAAATACAGCATTAAAAAAAATTACTTAATGCAAAAGGCTGTGCTTCCCTTGCTCTCAAAGGCAACTGTTTTCTGGACTTAGCAGCTGTCTTTTGGACTTTATTTGCTTTGTTTCCTTGAAGTAAATGTTCAGAGCTGCTCATCCAAAAAAAAATTTGTTCTTTCTTGTCGTCAAAATCCAGCTATTTAATAAATGTATATAATTAAATATTTTGGAAGGATTGACACAATAGTCCCTTAATTGTTCTAACTTGCTATTATTGCTTAAGTTGAATAGATCCTTGACTAGAACTCAGATGAAAAGCAAAGCTACCTTATATTAGGTTGTCTATACAGATGACTGGAAATACAGATGATTCCTAATAGGAAAATCACACTTGAAATGGTTCATCCTTGTCATCTGGTAGGTGACTCTTATTCAAGGGAGAATCATGCTGGTTTAGACCTAGAAAAGTAAAAGATATTCTTCCAATAAGTTTTATTTCCTTCTAATCAAAGAGATCAAGAATAACAGTAGGAACTGATGAGTTAATTTCTTCTATACCTTTCTGTTGAGTAGCAAAATAAGCAGCAAAACAGAATTATTTGAAAAGAAGTTATTTTTCTTACTCTAAAACTTTTAAATGATAGAATTCAGAGGTTTGTGTTGAAGTAAGTGTTGTTGATTAGTAAGTTTGTTTTGTTGTTCTTTAGTGTTCTCATTATAAGGAGAAAGTGTATGGTAGGGGAATTTCCCTTCCCTTCAGTCCATTCAAAACATAGTGTTCTTATTTTGTTTCCCCATTAAGTTTGTTTAGTTTCTGCTGTTTTTCTCTCTATAGCACTGTCTCCTTCATACCTTGAGGTTATAATTGTAAAGCTCTTCAATCCTTTTTTCAGAAGTTTACTGTTTGGAAAGACCTAAGTTTTCATTCATGGGTTGTAGACTTTATGTCACATAAGAAATAAAACTATTTGATAGCACCTGTTCTATCTATTTTATATCTGAAACAAACTCTAGCTCAGTGCTGAAGCATTTAAAAAACATTTGAAAGTTACTGTTGCATAGGCCCTGACTTCTGCTTAGGCTGTTAAAACTGCCATGTGGGAAGATTTATATGTATTTGCAGATTGGGCCAAATTTTCAAAAGCATAAACCGAAAGGGAAATGCAGTTGTCTAACATTTTTCTGTGGAAAAATAAATAATCTTTCAAATCTAGATGTAATACGGTGCTTTAAAGAATTACGGGAACATAAGAACATGGAACACATACCAAAAAAATTATTTGATCATTACACCATTTGCCAATGGAAATGGTCTTTTCAAATTGGTTTTATTCTGCTGTAGCTCCTGAAGCTACATTTAAAAAAACATAAATCATCATATGCATGTAAATATAAACATACTTACGTTTCAAATAAGATTGAAAAAAGTCACCATGACTAAGAGTATGTACTAGCAGATGTGTTACACTCTGCTAGTGTAATGTAAGCCATGACATGCAGTAAACATCAATACACCTGCTAAAGTTTTTATCCCCTGGCTGTCTTAAGTATATTTGAGCAAACTTCTTTTCCTCTGTGTAGGTTTTCATATGGCTCAATAGAATGATAAAGGACTGGAATGTCACCTAGTCAACCTTCCTGATCTAAGGCAATATTAGCTTTAGTTATGAATCTCCCAAAAGATATTTAATTAACCTCTTTTTAAGGGCACCCAGTCTCTCCATATTAAACCACTCCAGTGTTTCATTATTACCATCAGAAAGCTATTTTTAGACTATAACCTGAATCTCCCTTACTCTACTTAAAACCCAGACAATATGGGCATGAAGAACAGATTATTCCCTTCCCCTTAGCAGTAGCCTTTTATGAATTTGGAGAGATTTAACATTTCTGTACTCAGTCTTACGTTTCAGAAGTGAAATAAGTCCCTTTCTAAAGCCATCCTCATGCACTCCGTTTGCTATGCAATAGTTAATTTATATTACTCGTATTTTGATTCATGGGCTCTTTTAGGAAGTGTAGTGTCCAGATCTAGATGCAGTTCCCCCACACAGACATCAGCAATGCAAGGTAGAACAGAAGGTTCTCTTTCCATAGCTTGTAGACAGGTTTTTCAAAGTTATGCCAATACATTGCCTGCTTTTTTTTTGGTTGTAGAATAGCAGTTTAATTCATGTGGAGCTTGACTATTTCCCCGTGTTAATTTCTATGAAACTGCTACTTGCCCTTTTCCTGTAGTTGCGCAGATGGCTGTTCTTAAGTGCAAAATAAGTAATCTTTGTCCCTGGTGAACTA
>VWZK01011735.1:954891-1073222 GCA_013396935.1 Baryphthengus martii | reverse complement strand
CCAGAGAGGATGGGGAGCTAAAATAAGATGCATGAGCTCAGAGCCCCATTTTCTACTGGCCCTGCGACTCCCGTCGCTGCAGCATCACCGCGCTATGGACTGAAATGGAAGCGCTGCGGCGCAGGGTGGCATCGGGCTGGGAACCGGGCGAGCTGCAGCTCTGCTCGGAGCAGGAGCTGCTGCAAACAAACCTCGTGTACACCAGCAAAACCTCGCGCTTCGCACAACCTGGACACTCACCCTGCCCAGCGACTCCTGGGCAAAGGGATTAGCCTTTGAGGTGGCATGAGCCACCCGGCCTGTGAGCAGGGTCTGTGATCGTATCCCAGATTTTGCCCTGCTCGCATGTCTTTCTTTTTCTTTTTGACAACCCGCTGCTTCGGTACCGGAGCACCGAAAACGTTTCCTGTATCAGATACAAATGTCTCCACAGTCACGTCCTGACGTTGTCTCAGCTCGGCTACTCCATGCTGCCGGTGGACATGGAGGCCGACGCCCCCCATGATTTTTTTTTTTTTTCCTCGGCTGGAGGCAGAGATGTGGCCGACGCAAGCTCTCGGCAGGGACAGCGTCCGCCTGCCCTGAGCAGGCTCTGGGCGTGGCAGCGGAGCTGCTGCTGCTCCAGCTACCCAGGATGAGGATGGGGACAGAACGGTCCCGGGGGCACAGACCCCTCAGCGGCTGCCAGGGGCGCCCCCGGACAGAGCCGTGGCTTCAGAGACCCCCCTGGTACCTGCCGGGCTGCGTGTGCGGCTGGGGGCTGCTTTTGCCCGTCAGGCTCTTCGGGGCAGTGCTCTGCTCTGTGCTGTTCCCAAGGTCTTGGAGGAATTTTGTCCCCCAGGGATCACCCCACAGTGGTGAGCTCAGGGAGGGGACAAGCCCTTTTGGCCCAGCAGTGATGCCGATGGGCCCCGGGTGGCCTCTGTGTGCCCCTGGGCACCACGGTGGTGACCAGCTCAGCAGTGCCGCTGTGCCGGGGGCTTTCGTGGATGCTCCGAGCCGAGCTTTATTTGGCAGGGCAAAAGCTGTCCCCTCTCTTCGGACAATTGCTTCCCAAGTCGCATTTATCAGGGGCCCGGTTGGCAATATTCAAAGTTAACCACTCCACTTGCATTGCCTTATATGTCAGCAAGTGCTACTTAATGATCTGTGAATGGAGGGAATGCTGGGAATGGGCCGGGCCTCGTGTGAAACATCTATCCCGAGTCTATAAATAATGCAACCTCTTTATGCCTCCAACAGTTCCGAGCTTCATGGGAGGAGCATCTCCCGGCTAGGACTGGGAGAGCCTATAAGTGATTTGGGAATGAAACAAAGGCGGTAAAATGCAACTGGAGGGACCAGTCGGTTTCTGGAACACCCTGCAACCGTGCCTCAGCCGCTCACGGGCAGCTCCCGCGCTGCCACCAGTGCCCGAGGGCCCTGCCCATGTGCACCAGGACACGGCCCCTGATGCTGACCCTGTGCCAACCGGCCATAAAGCATTGGCTGGAGCGGGGTTCCTGCCCCACTGCCCCTGGCTTTGCCTCTTGTCAGCAATTGCGGCGGCACCGGGTCCGCCCGGGTGCGGCATGTTCTCGCGGGCACCGGCTGCAGTTGCCAAGTGAGTGGCGGCTCCCCCGGTGCATCAGCCGCAGCGAGCCCTCCATGACCTCGGCGGCGGTGGCGGCGCGCTTCTGGCTCGCTCCCTTTCTCTGCTAAGGAAAAGACCTGGTAGTGGGGAAATAAACGTGTATTTCTGTTTAGAGCAGCTTTCTGTCTGGTAGGTTTTCTAGGGCGATGTGTGGGTTTCCCTGCATTCTTGGAAGCTGCCGGTTTTTGTTGGAAATGCCATGCGGAGGCGGGCTGCGGCAGCCTTGCTTCAGCGTGGGCGATCAGCAGCCGGCGACGGACACGCCGAGGTGGTCTTCTCCGAGCTGCGCTGCCAGCCGAGGAGACCCATGACTATCGCTCATGGGCACGTGGGAGGACGATCCCTTTCCCTGGCACTCACCCTGCCCTTTTCTACCTGCCAGTAAAGACAAGTGGCCCCTGCCAGGCCGGCGCTGCTGCTGGTGCCATGGCTGCTGCAGGGCACGGAGCACCCGCTCTGCCTGGGCTGGCAAAGGTCGTGTGACTTTGATTAAGTAGAGAATACATTTCTGTCCTAAACAAATATACTGACATTGCTCTGCATCTTTTGTGGAATTTTCTACATGTGGCAGGGGCAATGTCGTCTGTATAATTAATAACTGCGAAGTTGGAGCGAGCCGGTGTCGCAATAGTGTGGTGACAACCCGGGAAAGCGGAGCGGATCTGCGGCACAGCCCCAGTGTTATCTGCCACCGAGCAGGTGGAGCGGCCACGGCCCAGGGCTCGCTGCCGGGGCCGTGCCTGGCTTTTATTTTTAACACCCTGCTCCCAGGCGGTGACAAGCCTTCGCTAAGTGAGGTAATAGCCAATTGATTTTGTTCCGTTTTGCAGTGGGTAGTAATAAATCACAGGGCTTGTCAGGGGGTGTTTCATGTTTTCAGTGAGAGTGTGCCAGCAATTAACCATCAGAAAGCTCTTGTGGCTCCGCTCTTGAAGACGTGGCTGCAGCCTGAAACTCAGGAATGCGGGGCCCTCCGCCACCAAAACAGAGCGGCCGTGGCGGAGATTTACAGGGAGGTTTTATTTCCAGGCTCCGAAGGGGACAGGGCAGGAATTGATTGATGAGAGGGAGGAGCAGCCACCCCATTCAGGAGCACGGCCGCCTGTGAGGGAACACGGGGAGGGTGGAGCTGTGGGACATCTCCATCCCCATTGCACCCATGCCCCTATCTCCATCTCATCCCCATCCCGTCCATGTCCCTGTCCCTATCACCACCATTCCCAGCACCAGCTCCATCCTACCTTTGTCCCCATCCATGTTCTCATTGCCACTGTTCCCAGCCCCATCCCACCCTCATCGCTACTCTTCCCAGCTCCCTCCCCACTGTGTCCTGTCCCCACCATGCCTAGGGGACCTCCAGCGCTGGGACTGGCACGTGGTCCCAGGAAGTTCTCCTGTGATGTGGACGGGCTGAGGTGGGCAGCCGTGCTTCCCTCCAGCCCCGTTAAACAAGGGGCAGGGTGTTGTGCCAGTGCCACCCAGGCTTCTGCAGCTCGTCGCGGTGCCCCTTGTGCTGGGCAGCGGGGGCTCGGCCGGGCTGAGGCACGCACGGGCGGTGGGCTGCGGGGTCAGCCCCGTCTCTGCAGCCTGCTCCTTCTCCTCTGGGCTCTGGCTTGATGATTCCCAGATGGTAATCGGTCTGCTTTTATTTCCCGTAACCTTTGTTACTCTGGGAAGGCAGAGCCCAGAGTCAGAGATAGAGGCCGGGGTGAGGGACGTGGAGGGGAGGGTCAAGACCCCGGGGAATAATACTGGTTTCAAAGCAAGGCCTTTCACAGCCCTTATCTGCATTTGGAAATAAGGAGGGGCCGCTTTGCATTCAGAGCTGGAGGCACCACTCCCAGGGGGGAACAAACGGGAGCAAGTGGTCAATTGATCCCTGATCAGAATAAGGAAATTATCTTTGGGGTTCCCGCTCTCCCGCTTTGTGCCGTGGGGCTCTGACGACAAAAGAGCCTTCTCCTGCAGGCTCCCGGCTGCCCACGGGCTCAGGGGAGGCTCTCGCCTCTCTTCTTCTTCCAGTGCTGCGAATGAAACATCTAGAAGCAGAGAAGGAGGGAGGTGGGCGCAGATGAGACCCCCGAGCCGCCTCGTCACTCCCGGTTAGATCAGAGTGGAGCTGCCTCCTCCCAGGGCCACGCTCTGCGCCACTGCCCCAGATGCCGCTAGACATGAGGGGCTGCAACTCCAGCCCCTGTCTGAGGGGAACGGATAAACAGAGCAGCAGAGGGGCTCTGCGGTGGGTGAAATGAGCGCGCCCGGGCTCGACTGCCGGGCAGGCAGTAAGGGGACTGCGGCTTGTTGCCGATGGCTCCGCTGCTTCCCGGGGCTGGGAGCAGGGAGTCGAGCGGCTTTTGCCACTTCAGCGTCTGAATAAAGCAGGAACTGTTCAAAGGCTGTTGCTTAGCTCACCTTGATCTCCTCTGCTCTCCCACCGGGCTCTGCCGCTCTCTGGGCGTTCTCCTGATGCTCGTTACATGCAAGTTTATTCTAGGGAGCTTGAGATGTAATAAATAGATTAGTATTTCCTTTTGTTATTACAACTTGTCTTTTTTCTGACTCAATAGCAGGAGTGACTTTAAAGGACGAAAATTAATTATTGGATGTTTTGTTCCCTTATTTATGTGGCTATCTATGGCGTAGTGTCACACTCTGATTTCTTGCTGAAATCCTTCCTTGTTGATGTGTGCGTGTGTGATGGGTGGAGAAGTACCTCCAGAAGTACCTCCCTCCCTGGGACCTGACTGCCCAGTGAGACCAGTTTCCCCACTGGCACCAGTGGTTACAAACTTGGGACTTTACTGGAGGTGCTGGCACCGAGGCACTGGCATCCTGCAGCGTGAGCCCAGGCATGTCTAGGAAAGGGGCTGGATGTTTTTATGGCAATGCAGCTGAGATTTCATGGGTTTGTTATGGGTTAAAATTCCAGATTTGACACTTTTGTCATGGAGCTTTAGCCAGCGAGAGCCGTGGCGAGACCCCAGCGAGCGCACACCGGGTGCCACGCTGTGCCTGCTCCTGCCACGCCAGGTGTGCACAGGGGAGTTCATGCCACTTTCTGGGCGTCACCCCATGAGAAACCGGCTCCCAACACTTCCCTGGGGTCCCCAGCCCAGCCGCCCCACGGGGCGAGTGCTGTCGAAGGGCCTGGTGCAGCCCGGCGAGCGGGACCCATCCTGCGCTGCCATGCAGCACAGTGCACACAGACAGAGGGACAGTTGTTCTAGAACCTCCTCCATGGGAGGCGGATGATGGATGGGAAAGGCAGCCCTTCCTCCCCCCAGGCCCCCAACATTTTTCTGGTTTCATGGGAAATTGTAGGAAGAGAGAACGTGTTTCCCGCGGCTCTGGGAAGAGGAGCACGGTTCACGGGGTTTGACGGGATTTCAGGGGCCCCTGGGCAACCAGTGAGCCGAGTCCTGCTCCTGGAGAGGTACCTGCCCACGCCGGGGGAGCGGGCTCAGTGCGGAGATGCCGGAGAAGAGCGGATGCTGTGCGTGTTGGTGTGAGAGTGAAGTGAAGAGGGAAAGGTGAGGCTGTTTTGATGGCTGCCGTTACCGGGCATTGTGGCGGTTGGTAAAGCTCGATTGTACATCCCTGTTACACCTTCGGTGGGCTTTTCTCACCTGCGTCTCACATCCACTTCATTTTTTTCCATCCTTGGCTTTTGTTTTCTAACGTCCCAAGTGACTTCTTTGTTATGTGATTAATATCCCTTGTGAACTTGCCGCCTGGAGCTCCCTGTGTTGCCGGGAGCCAGGGGCAGGTGATGCTCAGTCCCTGACTCCGGCAGCCCTTTCTCATACAGACTGCGGGGTGGAAAAAAAAATTCTGTCTCCGCTTGGACTGTATTTATTGCCACAGCGTGAGACTGATTAGGGGTGACACAGCTCACATGAGTCCAGGTAATGCCTCATACGGTAGCAAGTGACCCAGAAACATCCTGGAAAAGTGCAGCCAAGGAAATAGCCCCTTGGAGTGAGTCAGGGTGTTTGCGGGCAGTGGCTGTCTCTTGAGTCTCACTGTGAGCTGGGGGAGGAGGATTCCTTCCCCAGCAGGTTGGTCTTAGGCAGCATCAGCAACCGTGCAGTCTGGTCACGGGCAGTCTTGTGGAGCAGATCTGTTGAAAAATCTGAAATATTTTTTTTATATCTGCAAGAGGTTGGCATTTTTGTTGATTGTTTACAGCGATGGTGATATAAAACAGCCCTGGGTTTTTCTCTGCCTCGATGCAGGGCTCCTTACTGCGGTATTCATCGTCAATAAAAGTGAAAGGCTGGTGCCAGAGGAGATGGGGATGCGGAGGGCTTGTGTGTGCCGCCGGCCGCACGCTGCCTTTCCAGCACATGGAGCTGGTTAGGCCCCAGCATGGTGGTAACGCTCGCTGTCGTGCACGTCCTCGCAGGGTGCAGGAGGCTGTGGACAAGGAGCCGATTCAGGAGCCGGAGGTATCTACAAATGTGCGCTGCTGGCCGCAGGCTGCTCTAGCAGAAAGAGGAAGCTGCTGCACTTGGCCCCTGCTTCCTATTTCCTTCAGAATGGTACTTTTACCCTTCTTTTGGTAAACCTGGCGATTAGGTGTCTGTGGAAAGCTCTCTGTACATTGCACATCCCGTCAGCAGACAGGTTCGTGTGGTTTTAACAACTAGTCATGGGTGAAAGTTTGGCTTTGTCAGCACACCCATCCATGACAACGCTCCAACAGCAGACGCTCCTACAGCTGGTCATGTGCAAAAAAAGGGCATTTTGTGCTGGTTACAGAAACTCACAGTGCTCAGACAGCTTTTAAAGCAGCGCCATTAATGAAAGGCAAAGATGAGCCCTGCTTGGGCGCCTGGCCGCAGCTGTCCTGAGGGCCCTGCTGTCTCGGCTGGGGCTGGGGCTGTGCAGTGCCCCACCAGCCCCTGGACCTGTCCCAGCTGAGCAGCGGCTCCCCAGCCAGGGGTTGGTATCGAGATCCCAGTGCTGGGAGGAGCGGGACGCTCCGTTCCCCTGCCCCTGCTCAGGCCAAGGCGTGTAACTGCTGGTGTCACCGTGCCCTGGTACGAGGTAGTTCCTGCAGGCGCCCTTGTTGAGGACTGTGGGGTGGGTGGGAGGTTCCCCATCTGATGTGGGTACAGGACTCTGGAGCTGACTTCCCACCAACATCTGCGGGGAGTGGGATGGAAAGAGTTCATGGTGCGTGATGGAGTCACCGGCTGTCACTGCGCCGTGCCGTAGCGTGATGCTATAGTACAGCGCCATGATGCAGCAGCTCTGCCCGGTCTGGCCAGCCGTGCCCTCGGGTGATCATGGGTGCAGGGCTGCATGCACACCTGGACAGGCATGAGCTTCTACTCCAGCACACGCATAGGGCTCTCCTGCTTTTGTGGGCACCCCAAGGGACACAAAGACCCCTCGTCTGCCACAGTCAGATGGGCAGCGTGGGGCTGACCACAGATGGGATTTTGCCCCATCAGCACTACCCTGAAGAAGATAATGAGATGGAGATCGAGGTGAACTTCTCCACTCGCAATCCAGAAGGATCCTGTTCCTTTTCACCATGGCTCTCACACTATTGCACATGATTTTTCAAACAAATCCTGTTGATCTGACCTGGAGCACAGGGAACCTGGTGCTTGCTCCTCGTGTGGGAGCCATCGCAGGCGTATTCTGGGTATTTCCATTTCCCAATGGGGATTGTTCTTACGCAATCTCAAGTCAGAGGTGGACTTTCTAGAGACAGGGTGTGCTGGCCGCGGTGGGGTTTGGCTCAGCAATCAGCGCAGCCGTAGTCAATAAACAACGTGGTTTTAGGAAAAGGAACTGCAGGGCTTGGCAGCGCCTGTCCACAACAGCCGCGCTGCCTGTCAGATGGGCTGACGTGTTTTGATCATCGTTGAGTTTGTGCCGGCCCTCCAGCAGCGGGGCCGCGGGCCGCAGCAGCGAGGCGAGAGCCAGGACCCGGAGCGGCTCCTTGTCCACAGTACCCCCCCAGCAGGCGACTCTGAGCACGGGGGGAGCTGCGAAGGATGGCTCCTGGCTCGGAGGAGCTGGTTCGCAGCGGCACTGGCAATCTTCTGAGCTGCGTTTCTGAATCATCGCCACACATGTCTTGTTTCTATAAAAAGAAACCAAGGACAGATTTGAAATTGTCAGTGTCTTCTTTGTCCAGCTAAAATCGAAGATTTTTCTAGTCCTTGCTGTCTACGCTAGAGAGCAGGAATGTGTGGGGTTCCTAAAGACTGGATCTGGATTTTTTACCTCCAATTTAGGATTAGAGTGCAGCATGCACTGGACGCCTCAAAGAGGACAGACGTTTGTGCCCAGGTGAGGGAGCTTGGCTGCAAGGATGGCACAGCTGAACTCCTTTGGCCGAGGGCAGCGCTGACCCGACACGGGCACGCGGTGCCGGAAGCCCAGCGTCTGCCTCCTTTCCCTGGCATCCCGCCTGCTCTTTTCTTGTGAACTTGGGTGGCTGGAGCACGAGCTGCTGTGCGGGACCCTCCTAACGAGACGAGGACTTCAGGCGGGGTTTTCCAAGTGTGTGACCCTAAAGCACCGGTCTCATTTATATTCATGAGGCTCCCACTTCTGAGAACCCCCCCTGAACCCGTTCAGCTGTGTCTAGGAGTAAGACATTGGGTGACATTAGAAAGGACCTCTCCCTTCAGCTGAGGCTTCCAGCAAAGAGAACGTGAGACCTGGGTTGTTCTCTGAGATGTCTGGAAGCCCGCCCGATTTCACACTCGGATAACAACAGCGAGGTGGCCTGACCGGGCAGGAAGGGCACCGGAGGGCGAGGAGGGCAAGTGGTGATGCTCAGCTCCATCTCCCACTGAGAGCTGGATTGATCCCAGTGAGGAGAGGGCTGAGGCTGCCCGTCGGACAGGGACGGTGGGACCTGAGCGAACACAGGGTGCCTCCCACACCTGCCCGCACTGCCCTGGCACTGCTCTGCTCGCCAGGCTCTGTGGGTGATGTGCCTTGGGTTGCTCAGGAGGTGTCTAAAGTCAGCCTTGCTACTGGCGCTTTGGAAAAATGCACAAGAGCCTTTCCCAGGGTGGTGTGATTTTTAAAATGGGAACAGAATCAGACTCTTGTCCATGGAAACGTTGATTTCCTTACTTTCGCTGTTTCTTGCAGGTGCTCCTGGCCAGGCCCGGCCCAGGTCGCGGTGCCCATGGCCAGGGCCAGGCTGCTCCTGCTGCTCCGCTCTGCTTCAAACAGGCGCTTCAGCCTCCCCTCCTGTTACAAATTCTGTGGGACAAATCAACATCTTCCCATTAGGAAGTGATGACAAACCAGTCCATTTGGGGTGATTAATTGACATCTTAAATTAATCACGAACACTCGTCTCAATGCTGTGACTGGAGATATTAACTGTTCCACCAGTCGCATGAGAAAGAGCAGAGACCATTACAAAGCGCATTTGTCAAGCAGTCACTTACGGAGCCATTGTGGTGGCTGAAAAAAGGTCAAGTGACTTTGTTATTGTTAAGTAGAGAGCAGAGCGAAACTCCTCGTTCCTTACTATGTGTTTAATGTGCCAGTTAAGTAGTGGTAATTGGCAGCAGCTGTGCCCTGGAACCGATGGTTCTTACTGGAGTGGGAAGCCCTAATGTGCTAAATGGTGCAGTGTTGCTGTCAGGGGTGTTTTATAAAGCAGGAGCCGGGAAGGGAGAGGCAGATCCAGGGAGCTGGGGGCTGCTCTGATGAGGAGGACTCAGGTAAGAAGTGAGTTTGTGCTAGTTTGAAAATCAGTAGACAAGTCAAAATGTAATTTGTGTGGAGGTTAATGCAGAGCTGGTGATAAACTGCTGGGGATTAATGCGGTTGTTGGTCGTGTCACTGCTGCTGGGTGGCTGGTGGTGAACAGCCGGGTTGGTCTGGATGTGGTGTCCTGGCTGTGGGAGGGTGCTGGGCTCCCTGCCTGGGGCTGGCAAAGGAGGGCACCCTGTGAGGGGCTGTGCTGGGGGGGCTCTGCAACCCCAGCTCCCTGCCTCTGTGCTGGGGAGGAGGGGGCATAGGGGGTCCTGTGGCTCTGGATGCTGGGGGCATGTGTCCTGCCCTGATGGGTGGAGAGACTTCCCCAGCCAGGAGGGAGGCAGAGATGCCATGTCTGGGTGATCCTGGTGTGTCCAACTGCAAACCAGTGCTTTTCTGAGGCTGGAAACTGGCCATGGTGAGGAGCGGGCGGTCGTCTCTTCCTCCTGGATTGTGAAGCACAGACCAAGCGCTGTGGTTGTGCCGTGCTCTGTATTGGAAAGAGCTGATGTGGTGAGGACTTGGGGCTGTCCATTTGGTGATTTACAAGGAACTCAAACCTGGGACTCTTGCAGCTTGTCCAGGCCTGGCTCAGTCTGCCCAGGGAACTGGTGGAGTCGCCATCCCTGGAGGGGTTTAAAGGATGTGTAGGTGTGGTTCTTAGTGATGTGGTTTGGTGGTGGATCTGGTAGCGTTAGGGTAATGGTTGGACTTGATCTTTCTTGATTTTGTTCTCCTTGGGTAGAGCTTGTGCAGAAGGCAGCTCTGCACAAGGAGGTCTCACGCAACACAAGACCTGGTCATGGGCTCGAGGTTGCCCAGGAAGCCTCTTCTCCAGCCTCCCAGGAGTCTCCTGGCTGTTTGCAGGGTTGTGTGCTGGGAGCACAGCAGTGCCACCTCGGCACCATCCAGAAGGCCGTGCCTTCATGGAGGCACAGGGATGCTCGGCATATGGACCCGCTCCTGGCTCTGTCCCAGTTTTCACACCCTCTTTGCTCCAGGCCAAGCCATGCAAGCGTTAGACTGCTGGGAGCGATGGTGTCAGCCGGTGTTGGGCTGTTTCTGGCTCCGATGGGTGGTTGCATAAGGCTTTCAGCCCTGTTTCCAGGCCTACAAAGTTTGCATAGCTTTGGATAAACAACTGATCCTTCAGGTGTGCTTGGGACTGGGGCCGCTTCCGGCCCCGGGAGTGCGCGAGATGCGCGAGGGAGATAAGCGGTGCTGGGGGCAGGTCAGGAATGCTGTGCAAACCCTGAACATCAGCCACGCTCCTGCTTGTACAGACACAGGCTGGAGCTGTTCTCGCCCATCCGAGCTGCTTCACCCACAACAATCTGCCAGGGCCGCCTCTGGCGTGGTGCCGTCACCAGGGACTGCTGGTGGAACCTCCCGGCCCAGAGACCCCTGCCCTGGGAGGGCTCCTCTCCACACCCAACCCTGTCCTGGGGAGGAGCGAAGTGCTTGGTCCGCTAGTGCTTGTGCTCTGCTAGACCCTGGTGTCTGTGGGGGTGGTGGGTGGCTGGAGGGGCTGGGGGCCCTGCCCTGTATGGAGTGGCTCTGCCTCGCTGGCAGCCCAGGGGTTGAGCACCTTTGCTGAGAAAAAGGCATCGAAGCTGCTGCAGCAGCACCAAGTGAGTGGCTGTGAAGCAGAATTAGCAAACGGACCCCTCCTGCAGCTGGCTGGAAACCTCTGCCTCGTAGCCTGGAGTCCTCATTTCCTTATGAGAACCCGGAGTCTTAATATTTGAGTGCTTGGAATGTTTGTTTTTTGTGTTGCTTACTGACACCAGGAAGGGGGAATGAGTAAATCTTTATGCACGTTTAATCACCTGTTAGTGGAGGAGCTGCAGGGCACTGCTGCTTTATGGCTGGAGATAAAGAACTGCAGCTGGCACGGGGAGGGAGGGAGCGGTGGCTGGCACAGGAGCTGTGCAGATGCCTGCACAGAGCAGCACCCCGGATGAGAGGGAGCCGTGGGCCAGGAGAGCTTTGATGGGATTATGATGAGGAGAGGATGATAAAGCAGCTTTCTCCCTGGTATGGGAGGGGAGCTGGTGCTTGTGGACGCCTGGCAGCAAGGATGGGGGCCGTGGGGCTGCGGGCAGGGCTGTCTGTGCCTGGGCTACCTGGGAATGGTGCTGCTTCTCTGCTTGGGCAACCCATGGGCTGGCACCACCCTTTGGGCTCCTGGGATCATGGCAGGGAGCTCCTGTCAGGGCTGGTCTGATGGGGAGCTTTTTAGGGTAAGGGCTTTGTCCCCATGGTGAGATGGTGGAGATGTTCTGCCGTGTCCTGTGGGCTGGGGAACGTGTGGCCAGTGAGCCCTGGCTGTCCCGCACCGCCTCTCACCCTCCTCCAGCCCAGGAGCAGTTACCCGGCCTCGGTCACATCCCTGCTGGTTCCTCTCCCAGCAGCTGCTCCGCTCTAACCCTGCCAGAGCTCCTGCCCTGTCCGTGCCCACTGTCCCGTGCACGGGAACTGGGCCAGCCTGGCCACTGAGTGTCACCGGCGTTGGAGCTACTGGGCAGGAGGAGCTGGTGAGGGCTGAGGGCGGCTGATGGCAGCTCTGGGGCTGCTGTGCTCCCACCCAGCACAGGCAGCACCCTCGTGCCTCTGTTTGCCCGCTTTAAAACGGAGGGAACGTAAGGAAGATTTTTCCAGGGGAAGGTGCATTTAATCAATGGCCTTGAAGGCCTCAGCTGAGGGTCTGAGAGCAGTGTGGTGTTACCACTAATGAGGACAGCATTTAAAGTGGAACACCTGACAGGCACAATAGAATAGCAGCCACTTTAATATTCTCCATTTCATTCTGTACTTAAAATCCCTGTCAGTCTCCAGTGAGGAACAATGAGAATTTATGATGAAAAATCAAAGATGTCCATGAAAATCAAGGATGAGATCAGTGTGCTGATGGATGACTGGCACGCGGGTGCCCGTCGCCGGCGAGGCGCTTGGCAGGGAATGGGCGCTGTGGGTTCCTGTGCGGAATTGCAGTGCCACCCTCCTCCCTCACTGCTCCCGTTCAAATACTGGGAGACCTTGCTCCTTGGGCAGCTCTGCTCCCTCCACAGCTGTCCCCTGTGTTTCGGGAAGGTGCAGCCTTCTCCACCGTCCCACCTCTCGTGAGCTGGCCTATGGCTGAGGTTTGCTGGGACAGATCTGGCTGAGCTGGGCTGGGCTGTGGTGGAGCCTCCTTCACCCTGGTGCTGGCCTCGCTGCCTCTAGGAACCGGGCACCTCCACCCCCTGGCTCAGCAGTCTCTCCCTTGGCCCTGCCTCCAGCTCCTGGCCCCAAGGATGCTCCAGATGCTCCTGTGGTCACCGGAGGCTTCTCTCACCCACGAGCAGCTGTTGGCCCTGGCTCTGCTCCCTGAGCCCGTGGTCCCCAAACGTTCCAGTTCACCTGAGCGTGGAGCAGCCCCCGGTGCCCTCACACGCCCCCAGCCCTGGGAACAACTGCACTAACGGCAATTGGGGCGTTTGCAGTGATGCCGAGGCTGTTCCACTTAATAGTTTAGGAGATAAATGCCCAATGCATAAAGGGAGTCGCTTGCTTCATGGCCCCATTCAAAAGAAGATTTCCTGTAAGTAATCTAATAAGAGCAGTGATAAATACTGTTTACCCAGCGGCACTCGCTGCCTGCGGGAGCCCGGCCTAGGAGGCCGACCTGGCTCTGGCTTGCGTGGCATCCCCGCGGCCGGGCGGGATGATGCCTGTGGCACTGGGGTTGGGGCCGATGGTCCCTGTGCCCCCACGTGCTGCCTGTGCCATGTGGGTCCCTGTCCCGGGCAGCGGTGACCGACACCGTGCCAGGGCACCCGCTGGGGACATGCACTTGCAGCTAATTAGCAGCCCCGCAAAGTTCATCAATAATAGATCTTGTGGCGGCAGCTGATTGCCGGCTCGCGGCGGGTGGGCACGGAGTGGTAAATCAGCCTGATTGATTGTTGACCACTCCATTTTTTTCAGCAGTAATTTAAAGCAATTAAAACGCCTCCCTCAGAAATTAGCAGGGTAAATAACGCCCATGCCGAGCCCCGCATGGCACCGATCCCCGAGGAGCGGTGGCTCCCGGGAGGCTCTGGCCGGGCAGGGATGTTGGCCACCCCTGTGGTCCTGCCGGGCACTGAATGGGAGCCCAGCGCCACGACTGCAGCTCCCGGGTGGGCACCTTGGTGCAGTGCCCGCAGCTGCTCTCGTGCACATGCATCTTGGCAGTGTGTGAAACGTGCTCCGCTTGTGCCAGAGCTGTCCCTGTGCGGGCAGGGCCACGCGTGGCAGTGGGGCAGGGCGCCTCAGGTTTTCCTGGTGCTGGGAGCGGCGCTGGGGAACCTAGGGGTGTGTGGGGGGCTCTGAATACAGCTGGCTCAGGGACCTGTGTGGGCACCCGGCTGTGCTCAACAGTGGGGGATCGTTTCCAGTGAACTGGCGGTGCTGGGACCGTGGGAACGGCGCTGACGCCCCGCAGTGCTGGCCTTGGCAAGTGGCACTGGCTGAGCTTCGGGATTAAACCTTCTGCTCTTGAGCTTCTACCCCAGAGGTAAAAAAAATCCCTAAATCTTGGATTTTCCCTTTCATAGGAGCTGTGCCCAGCCCTTCTGCTGCAGCTTTAATTGCAGAGTCTATCAATCCTGCTGCTCTGGTATAAATAGAGGCTACTTCACCCATGAAGGGTGATTATCTTTTATGAGTGTGAAGGATCTATAACTCATGAGGTGCAATGGGAAGAAAGTGAGGAGAGAAAGGGAGTCTGTGTGGATCAGACTGTTGGGCTGGTATATGGGGAAGATTCGCTGTTAATTAAAACCTGGGCTTTTCAGAAGTGAAGTTGAGATAAAGATGCGTTTTGCACCAATTGCTGACGCTTCCTCCAAGACTGGTGCACCCCACGGACGTTCCTGGGCTGCTCCCCTTGGCTTATGGTGTGGAGGGATGAGTCATGGCCACAGGTCAAGATGTTCAGGCACGGCAAGTGGTTCTGGGCACCCAGATGCAAAAGGTCTGGGCTCCCCGAGGTGCTGGGCACTCTTCTGCCGGCACTACCAGGCTGGTTTAACTCCCTGCAGCTCACTGTCACTTGCTGTTACCCTGGCTCAGGCACTTTTTTCCTGCAGGATGCTGCTCTCCTGGAGACAACCCTTGCTGTTGGCTTTGCCACATGCCCAGCCCTCAGAGCTGTGCGTGTTCTGACACCCCAGGAGCAGGGTGTGGAAAGTCAAGTGGGGCCTTGCAGCCCCGTTTGTGCCAGCCGGGCGTCCCTGGCACAGAACAGCCATCGATTAGCTCTTGCTGTGGCCGTGGCCTGCAGGGACTGCTCTGGATGGGGGTCTGTGGAGGGGCGACCGGACCGGGCAGCATCTGTTGGCAGAGCCCAGGCTCTGCCAGCTCTCAGGAGCTTCCCCAGGAAAATTTTATAGCTTGGAATAGCTGAGAAGGCTGGCTTCCAGCAGGTCCTTTGGGAACATTTGCGACAGTCTGTCTCCCCAGACACCCTGCTGAGCTTCTCCTGAAGCTCTCGCCTGCAGGGTGTCAGGGAGGGAGCTGGGCTGGGTTTGCTGGTGGGTCCTGCTGCTGCTCG
Source organism: Baryphthengus martii (assembly GCA_013396935.1). NCBI lineage: Eukaryota > Metazoa > Chordata > Aves > Coraciiformes > Momotidae > Baryphthengus > Baryphthengus martii. The sequence continues at coordinate 1,058,265 of VWZK01011735.1, read as the reverse complement.
AGGCCTGTTGGACATTTACACCCGAACCGACTGAGAAGTGTCTGGTCTATTTTGTGTCAGAAGCTGTGTTTGTTTATCTCCAGCTTTGTAGAAATATTTATCTGGATGTAGGTGAATAGTTTGTGTGCTGGCAAACACCACCTGAGCCAATGGCATCCTCACTGAGAGCTGCTGGGAGCTGTGCACGCAGCAGGTACCTCTCCTCCTCCTCCTTCTCCTCATCACTGGCAGCTGGTGCTGTACTGGTGCCTAACTGGGGAGAGGCGGGACAGCTAAATTAGAACTTGGTAGTGGGAGGTTTCAGGTGTTTGAAATATGCGTGTATAGGTTGTGCCTCTGCAGCCACCCTTCAAATCCAAGAAGAAATTGCAAATTCTTCACTTTATGTTATGGTACGGGTTCCCAAGATCAGAGTTTGCAGCTGCGGGGCAGTGACGAAGTGTGGCGTGACCCAGAGGCCAAGTGCACCTTCTTACTCGCTGTGCTGGGTGGCCCGTCCCCTCCCCTCGCCCGCTGCCCCGCGGGTGCTGGCGGGAGAACGGCAGCGAGCTGCCTACAGCACCGCAGAGCTCTTCCTGAGCAAGTCGGGGCTGGCACGTGGCAGAGGACGCGCTTCTAGCTTGGTCTGAGCTGCAATCTTCATGTAACACGGGGGAGTGCGCTCAGAATGAGCGTCTTGCCTTGGTAACCTCGTCATGGTGTGTATGGTGCAAGCTCGGGTTGCTCAGACACCCAACCAGGGTGCTTGTGCCGCCCGTCGGGAGCGGCCGGTGCTGCTCTCGGGCCTGTGTGGCTGTGGGCGCTGGGGACAACCCGCAGGTCACTGCGGCTTAGTGACATCACCTCTGCAGAGCTGTGCTCTACTGCTCCAGCCACCCCTGTCTGTCCCGTGGCCATGGGAGGACACTTGCTACAGTGGGCCCCTGACAGCACAAGGGCAGCGTAAGGGACATGAGGTGACAGGGGACGTTCTGTACGTGCCGTCGAAGTCTAGAGAAGGGCTTGATGGAATAGAGTTTGCTGTTGGGAACACTTTCTTCTCCTCCTGGCTGGACACTAGTTTTCTTATTTCAAGAGCTTAGTTTCCGTGCACTGAGGTGTGTGATAAAGAAGTGACGTCAGAGCAGTTCCCTGCGACCCGAAGAGCCTTCAGCCTTACCCAGGTCTTGGGCTGTGGGCTCTTGCAGCCACTGCAGCCCCTCGTGCAGCTCCTCTTTGACTCTGCTCCCTCATGTCTACTCCCATATTTGCATTGTCATTCCTGAACCGCATTCAAAGCCAGGGATGGACCAAACCTGGATGACTTCTCCAGAAAACCTGCCTCCGGAGGAGTGGCTGGGTTCCCAGCCAGCGGGCTGCTCAGGCTGGTGCGCTCAGGGCCGCAATCACTCCTTTGCTGCGATCCTGGCGCTGCTGCTGCCAGCTGCCGGCCCCTCTCTGAGAGGTGAGATTGGGACCCACAATGTCAGGTGTGTATCCATCCGTCCATCCATCCCTCCCTGCCAGCTCCTGGTGCAGCTCGTGTGCTGTTCCTGTGGGTGATCAGTAGGCACCCGGTGATGCTCTAACAGCCCGATCTGGCACTTGGGTGTTTTTTAAGGAGCTGTTTCTCACCATGTCCTAGCGTGGTATTTTGGGTGATATCATTTATCACTCTGACATTGTGACACCGGGTCTGGAGCGATCCTGAACTCCTTGCAGGCAGACACTTCAGGTGACAGTGTTTGGTGAAGCTGAGTAATTGTTTCCCTTCACTGTAGCTCACCCACAGCATGCCCTGTTTGCCCAGCCTGAGATGCCCAGACTCTGGAGGAGCCTTGAGAAGGGAGATGACAAGGACACTTATCTGCTGTCCCCTGGCCAGCCAGGTTGTCTGTGGTGGGTCCTCTGACCAGGAGCCAAAGCATCAGAAGTCTGATCCCGACACCTATCGCTTGTCTCACACTGTGTCTGCGGTTTTGTGTAGAGAGAATCACTGGAGTGAAGCCTCTGCCGGGCGAAGAGGGGTCCGTGGCGTGCCAGTTACTTTGAATAATCTAGAGCAAGTCAAAGGAAGCTGTATGTTAAGAGTAATTTCATGAATTGAAGATGTAGTGTCCCATCTGCTTTAGTTGGGATGCTGAGCAGAAAGGAATGGAGCGCAATTTGTCAGGCTCCCGTGTAACTGCTGTGTTGCCATTAAACGAATACGATCTTACAAAAGAGGTAGGATGCTAAATCCAGCAGAGTAATTAAGCTACTCATCTAATTGAAAGTTCTATGATTTATTGAGCCATAAACCCCAATTCTTTCCACTTACTGACCAGCACCTACGATATATGCTATTGCCTGATGGATTCTCATTTCCAGCTGGGCAATATGCGCCTTAAAAACAGTGTTAAAAATGTCACCGAGGAAGGCATCCTTCATGCTCGGCAAGTGATTTAGCCCCATCTGAAGTCTGCTGCACATCAGTGTTATTCCTGCAAAGGGCCACAGGAGCCTGTAATGGCTGTGTGAACCAGTGCCTGCCAGGCAGAGCTGCTGGGGGCAGGAGGTGGAGGCCAGGGGTGGTGACAGAGGTGTTCAGATGATGGTTTGTAGAGATCTGAGGCGCAGTTAAGGTGCCACCACCCGCTCATGCAGCAGTGGGTAGGGTACCGACGCTTCTGCTCGTCACCAGAGCCTGGCGTTGGGCTGGTGGGACAAGGAGGGTTTGCTCCTGGAGGGGTGGGTGGAATGACTGCCCAGCCCTGGGGCACTGGTGGTAGAAGTGCTTCTGGTCACTGATGCACAGCATTGCCACCCAGTCCCCAGGACCAAGGCTGAGTGGCACCAGGAGCTCATCCAGCACCATGAAGTGATCTCTGAAACACGGCCCTGCTGGCACATGGGACCCCTTTACTGTTCTCCCCATGGCCATGCTGCTGTCCCCAGCTCAGAGCTCTGATCCTGGAAGCAACCACAGGCCCCTGGTCCCACCACACGCAGGCTCTTCAGCCTTTCCTCGCCACTGCTGGGAGCAGTCAGGATGTCTCTCCTCAGCACTACCTCCATCTTTCTGTCTTGGCTTTTCTGAATCTTTGGCCTTTGCCCCCTGGTTCCCTGGGCTGCCTGATGCCCCTGTCACTTCTGACTCTCCTGAAGGGCTCTCAATCTGGGCTCTCTGGGCTGATGCACCTACCCAGGGGAGGACTGGTGAAAGCAGTGGCCAGGAGCCTGTGCCAGGAACAGCAGGACCTGGATGAGCGGAGGTGATTGATGTCTGAGGATATTTCCAGCCTCCAAATATTTTTAGCTCTGGGGTTTCCTGCACTGGCTATAAATGTGTGTGTGGAATTGTAAGGACGGATGTTGGTTATTTGGAGGGTGGATGCGAAAGGCCCTGAGCCGTTACGTGTCGCTTGTGCATGAAAACTCACCTAGGAGCACGGAGTCCAGATAGGACCGACACAGCAGATGGGGAAAAAATGGGAATAGAGGGAATGAAAGCAGTCAGGAGTCAAGTGATGAGACACAATATCCTTCTCTTAGCCATTCATCTGGCCAGCACGCCTCTGGAGCTCTCTGTTCCTCCTGGTCATAAATGCGACGAACCCGCCCCTCTTTGTACTTTTTTTTTTTCTTTTTCCTGTCGATTAGAAGTTTCTTAGGCCATCTTTTCTTTAACTTGTACCAATTGCCTTAATTGACTTCCGCCTTAATTGGTAACAAATCATTTCCACAGAGCCCTTGTATAATTCTTCTAAATCAATCAGTTCAGCCTTCCATTGGGACTGTGTGGGAGCTGCCGAGCAGGGCTGCAGGAGCTGGGCAGAAGCTGCTGGTGCCTGCCCTGACTCCTGGTGTGGGGGCTGGAACTGGTGGGGCTGAGCAGGACAGACGCCCTGCAGAGGAGCAAGGCGCTGCTGAGACGGCTGCCAGCGCTGTGGGAGTACAGGGAGAGCAGGGCACGATGGAGACGAAGGAGCAGGAGTCTGTTTTTCTGACTGGCCTCTCTTCGTGTCTCTGGAATGGACACAGTGAGGGTTGTGCATGGTGCTGTTCCCATGGGGAACTCATCCGATGCCCTCGTGTTCCTCTTTCCAGCCCCCAAGTCTCGTAATGCCCGGCGCTGGCCGGTGCTGTGACTGTTGTTCATGATTAGTTGTGGGTTGATGCAGGTTTCCAAAACCGTGGGGAGAACTGTGGTCCTTGGTGCTCCGGCGAGGTCTGCTGAGGGCTTGGAGGCTGAGACTAAGGTAATTTTGGGGGTGGTTTGGGCTCCCTGCCATAAGTGAGATCTTTCTATTGACAATGACCCGGCCTGTTGCTTCTGGGGAGCACCTGAAGCCGCGCTGGCTGGGAAGATGGAGGAATCTAAGGGGGAAAATGCCTGTGGGCTGGGGGACCTGCTGTGGAGAAATGTCTTTCCGTGCAGCTCACAAAGCTCAGGCTGCTCAGCTTATCACAAAGGAGGCTTGAGCTGATTTAATGGAAGGGTATAGGTGCTTCTACAGCGGTGGGAGTTGGCTGGAAGGGAAGTCTAAGGAAAGTGGCAGATGCTCCAAACCAGCATCTACAAACCCAGATTAATGCTTCTCTGAAAGATGTCTTGGCCAAAGAAGCTATTTGGCTCAATACAGGACAAACTGGTTAAAACAGAGAAGCCTGTGGTATACTGGAAATGAGACGGTGGGATCTACTGATACCTTCTGGCGTAAATTTCCAGGAGCCTATGAAAGCACATCTCACATCAGTGTTCAAAGCCGTTAGCTGACTGGCCTCCAGTTGGTGCCATGTAGGTGGCTGAGTTCACCCTGTTGTTGTTTTTTCCCGGACACTGAAGTCGCACGCAATGCAGATACCTTTCAATAATGACCAGGAGATAATGCGAAGCATGACAAAGTCAGGCGTGAAATCCCAATGCACACTGTAAATCAAGGAAAAAAGATCCTGGAACAACACCACTCCCTTTGATGTACTTGTGGGGTGTGTAATTAGCTGTAGCTGGAATATTATTTGATCTTCGATGTTGAAAATCATGATTTGTTTCCCTGTGCATATCTATGAATATACTTACAGCATTTCTGTGTGGTCGTCCTTTCTCTGAAAGCTACAGCTGACCTCCCAGAACACCCAGACTGAAAACCTGGGGCTGCCCCAATGCAAATGGGAAGATCCTTTGTTCCCCGGAGAGGTTCTGCTTTGATGTGAGGAACAGCAGGGTTGGGTTTTGCAGGTCATGGGGATGTCCAAGCCCAGCACCCAGCCCGCTCTGCTCAGACCTGTCCCCGTGGAGCAGCTCGGCCCTTCGGGCCGCTCCCGAGCTGGGCACCACATTTCGACCCCAGGGCCGAGCCCTGTGACCGAGCACGAGGGTCCCGCCCCATGGAGATGTGCAAAGCTGGGTGAGCACGTGGCTGAGAGAAAACTGTTTGTGGTTCCTGAAGCAACCGCAGCAGCCGAGTGTGTTGGCACTGGCCAGGCGCTGGCGGGCGCCTTCCCCCGCGCTGGGTGGACGCGGTGCTGGCTCACCTTGCCGGTGGCTGTGCATGGTTAGTCATGCTCCCCCAGCGCTGCCAGGCGTGTTCCAGCGGGATGCTCTCTGGGATGCTCTCCTTCTAGCCCCTTAACTCTTTATTTGACAGGGAATGGGGCAGCTCATGGGATGGCTGCTCTGGTTGCTGAACGGGTCAGCAGCCTTCTAGTTTCCTCCTGCCCCTGCGGGGCTGGAGCACCGGCAGCAGGACGCTGCCTGCGCCTTGTTCCCTGAGCCAAGCGATGCGGAGGGTGCGGTGCAAAGGTGGGCAGTGCTGAGCAGGGTGCTACCATGGGTGAGGAGCGCCGTGGTGTGACCTGGGTGAGGAGAGACCACCCAGGCCCCTTGGAGGATGTCCTGAACACAAGCACCCCTGAGACACAGCAGGGTAGGCTTCTGGCTCTGGGCTTGCCCAGGCTGCACAGTGAGTGCCCCAAGACCCAGGGCTGAGGGCTCAGCAGCCACCTCCAGCTCTGCTCTCTCCTGCCTGCGCGGAGCAGAGTGAGAGCTGCGGCGAAGCAAGGCTTGAGCTGGAAACCTGGCGTAACGTGGGACTTCTTCTCACCCTGTGTCAAAGTACTTCAGCCTGTCATCGCCCTAGACCGAGTCCCTGCATCCTCTCCTGCGCAGCCCTGCTCACTCAGCTCCACGGCCACCCAGGATGGCATGGATCAGGATGATCCCCAGATCCTCTCAGGTGCTGCCTGGGCCAGGGGCCTGTTGGGCAGCAGGGTCCTCTGAGCAGCCCCCTGGCTGCCGGGGTTTTGGAGGCATAATTTCACCTGCAGGGGTGATGAAAGACTTGGGTTTTACAGCTGAAAGCGTCCTCAGCTCCTCTGGGCTTGTCTGTGGCTTGTAGGTGGAACTGAATCACTTGAAGGAAACTTGCTACAAGGAAAAGAAATGTCCACCACCTTCCCTCTTGCTGAGCTCTCTGCCTCCAAAGCCGGTGAAATTTCTCATGCGAGTTGTCCAGGTTGCGGCCAATGCGTCCAGTTTCCTTGGAAAATGCTTTGGAAAAGAGTCAGGAAGGACCTCCCTGATTAGAGGAGCAGCCCTCAACCCACTTTCCATGAGGTCTGCTTTGGCACCCAGCGGCCTCCCGACAAAGCGTGGATATCCTTTGGAGGGGCAGGGAGGCCTCCCCTCCCTGTCGCAGGGACGACTTGCGGAATCCAAATAGCTGGCAGTGGAAAGGTTTGAAAAAACAATGCCTCCGAAGTATTTTCTCCAGCACAGCTGGAGCAGTCCCCAGCAGGAGCCTCCACTCTCTCAGGAGTCAAAGGCAGGGGCAAGGGCCAGACTGGAAGCTGCGTTCCTGGCCAGCAATAATACAGATGGAAATGCCAAGAGCAGCTTTGCAGTCCTGCCGCCGTGAGGTGTGATGGAGAGTCCGGAAGGATGGATAATCACCTCTTAAAAGACCACAGAAGTAGACCGGGGGAGATACAACCCCTGAGAATGTACCCAGCCCCGCCAGGGTGTCCTGCCGTGCCTGCAGCGCATCGCTGGGGCTCAGGGTGCTGTGAACGGGTACTTCAGGAGCCTCTGGTGGAACTCCCCCTTAGCAGGGGTGACGGTTGAGCTTTCTGTTGGGTCCCCAGTAACCGCTCTGTGACCTTTGATGGCTGTGTATTGCATCCTGCTACGTCCTTTCCAAAGCCGAGGAGGAAAGCCCAGTGCCGTCTTACTTGCAAGACCATTACCGTCTGTGCTCTTAAAAAGCTTTCCTGCTTCAGCAGCACTTTAAATCCAAGAGACAATCAGAGTTTGACTTGGCTGAGTTACAAGGGCTATTTCCTTTCTGATTAGCCCCGTTGTTGCTCAGCTTCCCTCCCTTTCCATCCGTATCTGTGGTCATGGACATCTCAGTCTGAGACCCTTTGGGGTGGTTTTGTGCATCTTGTAGAAATGTGGTAGGTGGGGCACAGAACCTGAGCAGTAATTAGGGTTTCTTGTTGTCATCCTGCTGAATATTTGGCAGGTTTCAAAGACCTGCCACGTTTGCCTTTGGATGGTAGAAAGTGCTCTCCAGGAGAGTTTCTTAGGGGTCAGGGGGTGTTCAGATGCAGCTTCTGAGGACCGGGATGGTTGCTGTATGCACCCAGAGGTGGGGATTCAGAACCAGCCCTTGGCTGAGGCCTCAGGGCAGTCAGCTCTGCCTGCCTGTGCTACTCTGCCATGGTTAGTTTGCTTTTGCTAGGTCCTAGGACCAGTTCAAATATAAAATCAAGAACGTTTGTTTTATACTTCAAGCTGCTCTGCCATCCCCACGTCTGGATTATCTTCTGATCTGTCTCGGGGAAAAAACAGAGAGGACCAGTGAAACACAGGTTCCCTGGTGTGCTGTGCATGCTTGGCGATCTCACAGCTGGGACATGGCCAGATGTTGGCTCTAGGCTGGATGGAGACCGGGCTGCAGCCTGGGAGGAGCGGGCACAGCCTCACTGCCCACATGTGGTGTGTACTGCAGGCGTCTGGGCAAGGGGTCTTGTCTCCTCAGCCCCCGGCTGTAGGTGCTGAGGACAGATGGACTGGGGGACAACTGNCCCAGGGCAGGGCTGGAGTCCCCGTCCCTGCGTCAATCTAGTGGTCACGCAGATGGATGGTGCTGGCTCAGGTGGTGAGGAGGGAATGAGCTCATGTGCTGGTTTTGTCATGGAAACTGCCTAAAGATCCCCTGGACTTTGGAGCACGGTGCGTGCCGGCTGAGCAGGGTGCTGTGGCACACGCTGGAGCGTGGTGTTGAGGGATGGGCCTTGTCCCTTGGGCAGATGTGGGGCCTGTGGGAGCCTGGCTGTAGCTCTACCCTGGGGATGCTGCAGGAGCAGGACGGTGGAAGCTGCTGAGCCTGGAAGAAACAATTCGTGACAAGGCAAGCCCTGACCTGAACTTGTGCCCAGCGGTTTCGGTGAGAAGGGAGCAAACCTGCTCGGTGGTGTGAGAAACCTCTGCCGACTTCCTTGTTGTTTTCCCACAGCCGTCGTGCTTCCTGCTCGCCCCGGCGCTGGAAGCGCCGAGATAGCATCGAGGGGGCCGTGCCGGTGGGATCGCTGTGCAGGCAGGAGCAGGACATGCCAGCCATCCCCCGGGGCACCCAGGGGTCCGGGGCAGCCCCGCGAGCATGGGAAGGGCTTGGGGAGGCAGAGCTGGGGAGGATCCCGCTCCCTGGGGTTTTGTCTTCAGGATCAGATCCAGTCCGGCTGATAACCCCAGAAAAGGGCATAGGATACCTGCGGGGGGGAGAACTGCCGCTCTGGGGATGGGAGTGAATGTTCAGGAGGATGCTCTGTGGCCGGTGAGAGGGTGTACGGTGCCTCCGCAGGCTGAGATTACTGCAAGGGAAAAGGGTGGGACGCAAATCTGGCTCTTCCTCCTCCTCCCCAGGTCACGGGCTGTAAATTGGCGCAGCCTTTCTGGGCATAAGGAAAAATACCAGTAGCCTGCCAAGCAAAACAATAGGTCTTTCCACTGTTGAGCCACGTCCAGACAGTCTGGGCCTCTGTCCAGCTCCGAGCTGGCGCTCAGCTCAGCCTCCCCTTGCTGGGGCTTTAATAGGAGGGAAAGGAGAAGCAGCAGAGAGTAATGAAACGGAGGAATGTCTGTGACATTTTTCTAAAAAGGAAAAATGTGGAGTTTCCAGTCAAACCGAAAGACTTATTGGGTTCGCTGGGAGGCTAAGTCCAGCTCCTTAGGACAAACTGCTAGATAAGGAAAACAATTTAGTCTCAAGTAATATTCGCTTCAGGATGGTGCAGGCTCCACCAGAATCTGTTTTGACTGCGCCGTGCTCATTGATTTTCTTCCTGGCTCTTCAGCCGATGTGGTCCTGCCAGCCCCCTCAGGAAAGCCGGGACGAGTGGCCGTGCCCCACACTACGGCCACCGGCACAGGACCCCCAAAACCAACCCGACAGCGGCATAGCCTCGGCTGCATGAGAGAAGGAGGCAGGAGCTGCCCAGACCCTCTGCCGAAGGCTCCAGCCCGGCGTCATTTGGCCCATGCACCGCGAATGAGTGACTGAACAGCACTGACGGTCTGGTGCTGCCCAAGGTGGGGCAGGGAAAATGAGCTGGTGTTGTGCTGGAGGCCAGAAATGTGACAGGTTAGGCCTTGGAAAGTGACAGAACATGTATGTGGGAAATTCTGGAGGAAAAGCCAATTCCTCCTGTTAAAATGCAAGGCACTTGTATAATGCTGAACTTCACCTTTTCCCTTTGAAGTGGAGAAGGTGGGGACATCCTCCCTTCCCAGGACCTGCAGCTGGATGGAGTTGGTATCTGGAGTAGGGGTGATCAATTTGCCGAGCGTGGGGTTCGCTGGCTCCCTGCATGTCAGCGCGGGGCGGTGCTGTGACGCTCCGGGCAGCCAGCAGCCCCCTGGCATTTCCCACACCAGGCTGGGGGAGAGGGGAGGGAAGAAACAGGGAGAGCTGCACCACAAATAAACCCAGCAGTTTTAGCAGAATGAGTTTCTGTGTCTTCAGGACAGAGAAGAGCTTCAGGGATTTGGAGCGAAGGGGCTTGTTTTGCTAAGGCTGCCTCGCCGCTTCTCGCCGCTCGGCTCCTGGCCTGCCCTGGAACCGCTGCCGTGATGCTGCTGGTGGGGAGCTTGGAGCCGGAGGAGCTGATCAGCCCAAGAGTGTTTGTGGAGGTTCTTGAAGCTGCTCTCCATTCCTGGAGTTACCCTCCCCTGTGCTGGCTGATGTACAGCAGGGCTCTGCGAAGGCAGAGAGACTCGAGCAGCATTAGACCCGAGAGTAAGTAACAGGCCCACAAAACGTGAGGGTTTGAGTGCCAAGCGCCACCGGCTGCTCAGCCCCTGCCGAGTCCCCTGAGCGTCTTGTGTGTCCGGGTTGCTTGCGGCGGTGATGCGGTGTCTCCCTGGCACGCTGGGGAGGGTTTGCCCAGTGTTTACCAGTGCTCCCGGCCTTGGCACAGCCCAAGGTGTCCGGTGATCTCTGACCTGGCGGCCGCTGCCTCGCTGACCTGGAGCCACGAGCGTCTGGGAAAGGCCATCGATCTCCCACGGTCGGCTAGCGAGCGGGGTGTGCAGCGTGCCCACCAGGTGAGCACAGGGCTTGCCACTCGCCACTAGTTTTTCCTGCCGTTTGCTGTTTTGGGGCTATTTTACACAAACTGTTTCATGGCCACGTTCTGCTGTGCTGTGCCGGAGGGGCACATGGAGCGAGTCCCACGCCCCGGAGAGATCCCATCCTCCCGGGAAAGCAGAGGGCAGCCTTGGGGCAGAAACCTGGGAGTTCCTCACAGGAACAAACACTGACTGACAATAATGGCCAAAGGTCAGGCGCGCTCTCCCTCGCTGACCTGACGTTGCTGTGTAGAGCGGGGACAGGGAGCTCTTGTTAGGGAAGAACATGTGAGTAGTCCAGTGTGATCAAACCGTGGACCTGGTCAGGAAGCGTAACGCGGCTGGTGCTGTGTATTTTGGTTTTGTTTTTGAAGGTGTTTGACATTTTGCCCAGAGAACCTGTAGCTAATAGCACATATTATGTGGATTAAAAATTGGCTTAATGACAGATTTCAAAGTATGGCCATTAATGGCAGTGTTACTTCCTGCAGCGCTCCCAAGGAGCATTCTGACATGATTTAATGTGTGAGTTAACAACGGTGATGATAAAAACCTTTGCTGGTAGTGTCTGCAGACAACACGGATTGGTATTTGTGAGAGGTGAGGGCAGAGCTGTGAATCTCTGGGTTCGATGGTCACAAGCCAATGCTATGCATCACCAAGGAGCTAAATGCAAGGTAACCCCCTGCCCCTGGAAGTGCGGTGGGATCCTCTGGCAATGGGGTGCTCCTGAGCAGCTCTGAGCCACCAAAAGGGGTGGGCTGATGGCAGATGCTGCCTGTGGACACTTGCTGCAGGGCTGGCAGAGGGGTGACACTGGAGAGGAGGAGGTGGCAGGGGCTTGGTGGTGCTGGGTCTAGTTGAGTCCCTCGGCTCCCAGGGTGTCTGTGCCTTTGGTTCTGAGCCCCCCCTTCCCTGCAGGCTCCCAACTGCACAAGGCAGGGCTCCTCCCTCGCCTGTGCCCGCTGCCCGAGCTGTCGGCGGCAATGCAGGGCTTGGGTTCAGGCCGAGGGTGTGTGTGAGGAGAGCCCGTGCCTGCGATTGTTATCGCTTTCCTTCGAGAGCCCTTCTTGCCAGCGCTCGCATTTGCAAATCATTTCCTCGCTGACAAATGGATGCGCGTCAGCAGTGCCCGCAAACAAGACAGGGCTGTAGATAAGAGCCTGTACCCTCTGCAGAGACACTGATCTCCTGATACCAGCCTCTCCATGCATCAGACTCCATCCTTTTCACAAGGCCAATGATTCCTCCATCCACATCACTTCTTCCCACATCAGCCCTTCTTCCAGGAGAAAACCCGGCATGAGGAATGGTACCTGTGCCAGGGGAGGAGCCGCAGCTGGAATAGTGCTGCCATGACAGGCTTTGGTCTCCAGAAGGACTGGCTGTACGGGTGCTGGGCCCTGGCCAAGCTCAACTCCGTGTGGTTTGGTCTGCACTTTCCCACCTCTCTCACTCATCCCTCCCTGTCTTGGGCTGTTCTGTGGATTTGTGCAGTATTTAGAGGAAGCTTCCCAATGTGTGGCTGAGTCTTGGATTTTACTCCTCTACAAACCCAGCCCCTCCTGTGACTTCTTTGCTAGTCAGGGATGGTGAAAGTCTCAGTTTTTCCAAAACCTGGCCCATGGATGTGGGCAACACGCTTACCTTGCACAGCGTGAGCTCCCTGATGCAGGGGGAAGCACTCTCCCTGCTTTCCACATGTACCCCTCGGATGGAGAGGAGGGTCTGAAGACGGACCTTTGCCTCTATCCGAGGTGTCCGTTATTGCCCGCAGCAGAGCGGAGCAGAGTCGGCTTCGCAGCCTCCATCAGCTGGAGGACAGGGAGGAAGATCTAAGCATGACAATATTCCCTCTGAGGGCAATTACTCTCAACAGGCAACAGCTACAGCAGAAATTCTGGCACCTCGGACCCTGCTCTTCCTCCCTGGGCTGCTTGGAGAGTCTGTCTGAAGCAGAAAGTGAACTCCCTTGCTGGAAGCCCGCGTAGCCTCAGTGATAGCTACAGGGATCTCATCAAGCAGGAATTTCTTGGCAGGGGATAGGACCTGTCTGCCATATGGTTTCCATGTTCAGAGCAGAAGGTGATCTGTGGAAGTGGAAGGGGAAAAAAAAAATCTGTACTTCTGTGGTTGATTTTCACTTGAGACTAATTGTTCTGCGCAGCTCTGGGGAGGGACCGGGGACAGGTCTGACCCTCATCCCGCTGCAGTTCCCAGGGCGTTTCACACAGGAACGCCTCAGGACCTCCGCTGCAAAGTATTTTTATTGTCAGGAGACTTTGTATTTTGACAGCTCCCATATCTGTTTGAAGAGCTAGACAATAAAAAGTAAAACTCTCCAGAGCGTAGAATGTGACAATTATTTGTACATCCTGCCCAGCTCCGGTCTCCCGCTGCCCTCCCAGCCCACACTGGCTGCAGGAGGAGCTCATCCAGTGGCAGTGCGTTGTTTGAAGGGAGGGCACTGGCTGGTTGTTCGTGGGGTGTTGTCTTCAGGGCTGTGTCTGTTTTTGAAAGACCTATTTTTTTCTCCCAGTGTAGGAAAGCTGGGTAAAGCCTGTGGTGAGATGCCTCGTAAGGTGTCCTGATCTGCTACCTCTGTCTTTCTAGGGTCCCGAGGAGGTGGGACACGTGGGGTGACCGCATCGGAGGGTTTCTGCGGTCCCCCACCATTCTCCAGCACCTAAGTTAAGTCGCTGGCATACGTTCCTGGGAGCATCCTTCCCAAATACTGCAACTCTCTGGCTAGATGAACAAATCCGACCTGCTGGCCTTAGCTGTTTGTCACAGTGAAATGCCCGTTGACTGGTGCTGAGGAATGGCTTTGTCCTGGGAGTGGGGAACAGCCCCAGCTTCCCCAGGAGGGCACCGAGGGTGGTGGGAGGCTCAGGAGAGCAGAGGCTTGGAACCGAGCTTGGTGCGAGCCTCGCCATCATTGTGCGCTGGGGCGAGCGCGTATTGTGCCGCTGACCCCAAGGGTTTGGGCTCAGCAGTGAGCTCCTCTGTCCGAGTTAAACTGCAGTCTGCTCTGGGAGGGCCTGGTTTGCAAACGGCAGCTTCCAACTGGCAGCAACAAAGAAGTATAAATGGCTGAGCAGACGCAGAAGAGAAGTCTCTCTGTGCCTGAGAAACAAAGGCACTCGCTGCTCTTGAACAAATATTTAGGCCATTTCTGTTGCCAAAATCATCACAAGTGTCCAGGCCACATGTTTGCAGCAGAGCCGTGACCCACGGCGTCCTCAGATCTAAAGCCCTTGGAGGGCGGCTCAAAGCCTCCTCAGGCCCAGCGACCAGCCGAGCCCCACACCCAGCGGGGAGATGACACGGGCCCAGTGCGCGAACTGTGGTGCTGGAAACGGTGCGTCGTGGATGTTGTGTGAGCTGGGGGTGACTGCCAGGGGCTGTCCTCCCAGGGGTCTGTTGCCTGCACCCATGGGGAAGGTCAGGGTGCGGCTCCTCGGGGTTATTGCCATCCCCCTGTGCTGGGTGATGCTGCTCAGCCAGCCTGGTGAGGAGTGGGGGCAGCAGCCAGACTGTGGTTTTCATAGAATCCTACTTTGGTGGGAAGAGTCTTTCAAGGTCATCTGGTCCCACCCCCCTGCAGGGAGCAGGGACATCTGCAACTCAAGCAGGTTGCTCAGAGCTCCATCCAACCTCCCCTTGAATGGGGCCAGGGATGGGGCAGCCACCACCTCTTGGCACAGCCTGGGCCAGGCTCTCACTGCCCTCCACAGTCTGCAGCAGAAGCTGGTGGTATCTTGTGTGGGGCAGCTGCTCGGTGCCCTGAGCAGGGCACTGATGCCTTTGAACCCCTTTGGTCAGGAGGCAGCGGATGTGCTTGTGTCTCTTCCCGGCGTCCCACATGCCAGCAGCGGCTAAACTCTCTGTGGAAAATGAGTCACCGTTCGGCTGGGAAGTTCTTGCTTGTTCTCATAAACCAAACGCTGTGCCCCAGCGTGTTGCCGATGTGCTCTGGGGTACCCGCCTCTGACCTGGCGTGCGGCGCCCTCCTGGGTGGTGGAGCCACGGCCAGACCTCCACAGCTGGAAGCTGCCGAACCTTCTGTGAGAGGAGAACTCCCCTGTCGTTTGTGCAGGCCGCGTAAGGAGCGTGGCGGCATCGCACGTCTGGCTTTAAACGCGTCGCTCCCCTTCTGATGGAAATGTTGCTCATCAGAAATAACAGAGGAGAGCAGTTGGTGTATTTGAATTCTTTTGACGTCTTTGCAGTGTTTCTGTAAAGGCACAGAGTGTTTTAAAACATGAAATGTAACATCAAAACAGTAAAAGTAGATCAGAATGTTCTCTCTTGAGTTTCAAACAATACCCTGGAAATTTCCAAGTCTTTCCTGTTTGTCCCGCTGCTCGCTGGACTCCCCCGTTTGCCATCCTTCTGCTGTTTACGATGGCAAAGCCATTTGATTTTTTTCCTACTCGCAGGCATCGATCTGGAGGCATTTAGCATATTTTTCTAAAATAGTCTCTCTCCAAAAGTTTCCTAGTGTGCTCAGGCAAAGTGGAAACATTCTGGTGGCTTCGACTGACTCCCTGTGTCCCGGGGGAGCCTGGAGCCCTCCCGGGCGGGTGCTGAGGGGGCCGAGCCCAGGCTGGACCTGCTCCTGAGGAGCTCTGGGCTCCTGCCAGAGCTCAGCTCCAGTAGTTCAAGATGGGGACCCAGAACCTCTCCTGACTCGAGGTCAGACGAAAGCAGAGCTCCCTCCTCCTGCTCTAGTTCTGGCAGGCAAATTCCATCACTGCGCAAATATTTTGGCAATCGGCGATAATGGGAAAGGAAATGCAGAACCGTCCGGTCCGTCAGGAATTCTCTAAACTGGGGCACTGCGAGCGGAGCAGTGGGGCTGAGCTCAGCCCGCGCCGACCCGTGGCCACAGCGCTTCCCGCGGCCTCCCGTGGCCAGCCTGGACACTGGCCGCTCGCTCCGGTAGGCACCGCGGTGAGCTTGGCACCGACCGGCTGCTCTGGGTGGAAACGTTTTGTGCTCTTAAGTGGTTGCAGCAGCGTGGGATGGTGTGTGTATTCTGGTATCTATAAACAAAGCAGCTCAGGAATGCCTTGATACCAAAGGTTGTTTTTGGCTTTTGATCAAATACTTAATGTCAAGTTTCTTGGTTTTTAATTTTTTATTTTTTTTTTTCAAAAAGAGTTCAGCTGCTGAAAGTGAGTAACAGAAAAGAAAACAGGGAAGGTTCTCACTCATGCGGTTCTTTGAGTTGAGAGGGATAATTTCCAGGTTTTTGGAAGCAGTGAGGCTGCAGCTCATGGAGGTGGGGGAACTGGCACTGCTGACGGCAGCTGTGGGGAAAGGCATCCCCCGACCCAAGGAGAGCTCGAGCCCCCTGCGAGCCTACCCGCAGGAGAAGCGGGATCCTGGGGGCCGTTCTGAAGCTGGGGCAGTTTCAGAGCGAAGCCCCCAGTTCCCAGGACTGATGTGCCTGTCGCTGCAGCCCGTCCACCCCAGCAGCTGAGCTGGTCTGAGGTGTGCGGCGCTGCTGGTGCCAGTCCCACCATCGAGCGAGCGATGGGGAAAGAGGTTTCTCTGCCAGTGCCACCAGCATGCATCTAGATCAGCCAGAGCAGGGGGCCCCAGGGCGGCAGAGATGGGTGACCCCCCTGCCATGGACACTGCTGGTCCCTCCCTGGGGAGCGGGGACAGCCTGAAGCCACCCAGCGAGTGGGGCGGCATCCCTGGCGGTGCTGGGCTCCTCTCTTGAAATGGTTATTGTGACACCGCACAATAATATCCATTTCCCTGGTGTGAGGAGCTGGATTCTTCTGCTTCATGCTATTTTGGTATTCCTTTCAGTTTTTATCATTTTAAGGTTCATGCGTTTCTAATTGTTATGAATACCATGCTAAAATTAATAGTTCTATGGTTGGTTTATTACATTTAGTAAAATTATGTGCATGTAATGTTTGCCAAGAAAAGACGCAGCAGAGACTTTAATCATGTAAAGATGATAATTTAGTTGTTACACTTGTTGAAATGATGGGATTAATTTTTTAAAAGTTTGCAAACTAGAGGAGAAATGTAAAACCTTAATGTAGTTAGACAAGCAAGCCCACAAGTGACTGATCCTCCCTGGCCAGGGAGGAAATGCTGCCCTCACAGCTGGGGAAAGTGGCACTGGGCATAGCCCAGTGGGTGCTGACTGGTGCCCACAGGCAGCGGTGCTGAGCTGTGAGGGCTGGGTGCTGGGCTGCAGGCAACTCAGAGTCACAGGCTGGTTTGTGCTGGAAGGTCCCCCGGTCCAATGCCCCTGCAGGGAGCAGGGACATCTGCAACTAGAGCAGGTTGCTCAGAGCCCCAGCCAACCTCCCCTGAAATGATTCCAGGGATGGAGCAGCCACCACCTCTTGGGGCAACCTGGGCCAGGCTCTCACCACCCTCAGTGTCAACAATTTCTCCCTTCTCTCCAGTCTAGATCTCCCTCTTTTAGTTTCAAACCATCCCCCCTTGTCCTGTCCCAGCAGAGGGTTCCAGCCCTCCCAGCACTGCTGGGGTTCCTCTGGCCCTGCTCCAACAGCTCCCTGTCTCTCCTGGGCTGAGGACTCCGGAGCTGGACCCAGAGGGGCAGGATCCCTGCCTCGCCCTGCTGGTCATAACCCCTTTTTTTCCTGGGGTGATACCTGCAGCAGGGAGGGGTCCCCTCCTTTCCCCAGAGCCTTCAGGCCTTTGTGCTTGTACCAGATGATAGTTTTTTGAGAGAAAGGGAGGAGAACGGAGCAGGGAGCAGGCACTGGAGCCTTGCACAGGGTCCTGCCGCGGAGCTCCGAGCTGCTGGCCGAGCGCAGTTTGCCTTCGCTGGGGGTGGGTACGATTTCACACTTGACGGAGGAAATCTGGTCATAACTCCGGCATGAATTCTGCGGGGTGTTTTGTAGCAGACTGTCAGGGAAGAAAAAAGAAATGTAAAATAAGTCTTGTTTACTATAGATGATGATGTGGCAAAATAACTCAACAGCCAGTTCTCAGGAGTTTATGACAATAATCGTGAGTATGTTTTATAAATGTGTAGCAATGTGAGTGGACTCAATTCCGGCTGAATTTAAATAATACGGCTTTGTGCAGCAAAGCCTAAATCAAATGGCCATAATTTATGCTGAAATGTACCACAGGATGCATTTATTCACAAGTATGTGCTGATTGTAGCATTGTGCCTGATTTATGGTGCTTTACTTTTTCATATGAAAATCCCTACCAAAAATAATATTTAGAGTCTCCTTTTATTTGTGGAGCCCTGGCAGTTTTCTGCCGGCACCGTGACGGAGGATCGCTTGTCTTTCTCTCGGGTACCTCAGCAGCCGATCTGGGCCAATGGCTGGATGTGGTGCGGTGGGATGCGAGGAGCGATGGGTCATCTGGGCGCTGCATCACCGCCCTGCTTTCCTGCCGTCCGTGGCTGTCATATTGGGAGCCCGATTAAGATTAGTAAGAGCAAAGTGAATTAAAAAACATTCCTCCTCCATCTCTGGGGCGATGGTGGGTATCGAAAGTAGGTGAGGAGAGAGCGGGCTTCATCACTGATGGTAATTTGGACATGGTAGGCCTATGGGTGCATTTAGAGTGTGGAGCTGTAAACTCGAAGTGTTCAGGTCTGCGAGCTCTGTTCTGACACACGGACAGCCTGAGATCCGATCGCCTTTGACATCTTTTCCCGTTTCCTGTAGAGCAGGCTGGCCGGCGATCCTGCAGGACCAACACGTGGCTCCCGCGGCTTTCAGATCTTGTTAAACTGGACCCTTTGTGGTTCCTCCTGCAGGGTTGAGGCCGGTCCCAGGGCCAGGACCACGCTTCTTCTTTCCACCTGGGCACCGTGGTGTGCAGCTGCCTCCTGGCAGGACCCCTGCCAGGGTCTCAGCAGCGGTGCTGAACCCCACGGGTGCTCGTGCTCCTGCACCTGGCTCTGGCGCTGCTGGCACCGGCCAGGGCTCTCGTGATGCTTCCAAAGAACTCGGCTAGGTGCTGGGCACTGAGAAGCTGATGGCAAGTGCCACCTGCCCTGTGGAAGGTCTTCAGTGGCCGTTCGTTAGTCACGACAGGCCCGTGGACAACCCCCAGTCCCCGGTGTGTGGTCACTGGGGCAGGACCGGTACGAGCAGCTGGGAAGTGACGGTTCCTCATGTGGGAGAGCGTGACCCTGCGGCCCAGCAGTGTCCCTTCAGTGGGTGTTGGGGCCCTAATGTTTTAATTGGGTGTGACAATGCCCCCTGGCACAATTAAGCTGAGAACCTTCATTCATCATTGCCAACATGTCAGCCCCTGAGCACCCTTTTCAGTGCTTCATATTTTGGAAGTCACAGAAGAGATTTCTGTCGTCAGACAGATGGAAATGTTTGGGTAATCCTGGCCTCGTAGAATTACCTCGAGAAAGCGTCATATCTCTGCCTCTGCTAGAAAAATACGTAGTTCAGGGACTGAAAGAAAGATTTATTTGAAGCGTTTGAAATCCCCAAATAAATCATTTCATCTTGTAATAGGTCCCAAAGCATCCCGGGAGGGTGCACAGCCATTAGGGGAGAGTTAAGATCCAGCAGTGCATCTTCCTGGGTTAAAATTAGTTGTGCTGAAAGTTTATCAGTGATTTATTCCGCGGAGTGACTCCATTTGTAATTCTCCTTCCTGAAAGTTTCAGCACCATTGTTTTTAATGATAAGAACTTGTTGTAGCAACCTCTGTCCCTAAACACTTGGAAATTCTTGTTTTAATAAACATGCGACTTGCAAGCCACATGCAGCTTAAATGTGTATCTTATTAAGAGCTGGCAGGACCCGAGCCTCCCGACTTTCCTGCCAATGTTTGGAATACAGTAGCATTTTTACTTCGTAGTAATAAATTTCTGTAGAATGAAGGACCACAATATTTGCCATTTTTAGGGGAAACTCTGCTTAGTTAGGCGGAGAGATGGAAAATATTCCTAGTACGTAGGGTACAGAACGAAGCAGGTAAATATTTAGGTTGTTAAGGTTGCGTCTGCCTTCCACGGGGCTAAAGCTCCCACCCTTACTTGAAAAGGAGACGTTTCCCAGCACTTCCAGAGAGGCGCCTCGTGGCGAGTCATCCACGGAGCGATTGGTTTTAAACTTGCTCAGATGAGACGGAGAATTTCTTCTCGCCCCTTGCCCACACCCGTCAGGGCGGGATGGACGGGGCGGAACATTGGAAATTTTTGGTGATGCAGCTGGAACAGGGAGATTTCGATCAAATGTTCCGCTCGAAGCGTTCAGCTGGATTCTGGTGTGTTTGGGCTTTGCCGTTGTAAAGAAAGGAAGGTGGTGGGAAGAGCGGAGCCGAGCGGGGGCGAGGCAGAGAGAGCGTGGGCCGAGGGAGCCGGAAGTGGTGGGTGAAGAAGCTGCGCACCGCTCGCGGCACGGGCAGGCGGCAGCGACCGTTGTGATCCTGAGCATCAGGGAGAGAGGCGTCGAGTCCCGCTCTACCTGCAGTGTCCACCTCTACCGACAGACCAGGGTGGTCTGGGCGGGCTCTGTCTGATGGCAGCCCCCTGAGCAAGGACAATCCTCCTCTTCTGCGGGTGTCCTGAAGCCGCCCTCTCCGTTCTGGTCCCTTCTGGTCCCTTCTGCACCGGCAGGGCTGGTGCTGGCCTTGCTCTCACCCATCTTGCATCACAAAGGGAACTTCTACTGCTATCTTTAAGTTAGTGTTTTCTAATTAGTTCGCTATTAATTAAGGGGTTCTAATGTTGTAATGTGAAAATCAGCTGGCAAACCAGACTGCTGTTATCCAGCGTTTGCAGAATTAAACTCTGAATTCCAAAATAACTTCTTCATTAATAATTTTGATTTTCCAGACATTGCACAGAAACACTGATGATTAGCAGAAGTGTGATGTGTTCTTGTTCATAGTATCCCTAATTAGCAGTAATTTAGTTCTTAGCTCTTTTGGAATAGAACTTGACTTCTTATTACACGGGTGTGTTTTGCCCAATGCTTTTTGTTCTGGTGACCCAGGGACACTTCGTCTGCCCAGACCCTTGGTTTGCAGGAAAGCCCCTCATGTGCAGGCGGAGGGACAGGAGGATGAGCTGCTCACGAGGTGATGCTTCTCTGTGATGGGAGAAGTCCCACATGGGTCCCCCTTGTGCCTCCCAAAGTGTAACTGGGAAGCGCTAGACACGGCCAGTGCCGCTTGTCAGCTCCAGCCCAGTGGCTGGGGCTGAGGCATCACCTGCTTCATTCATAACTCAACGGGAGTTCAAGTGGGCAGGAAGCTGGCCCTCTGCCTGGGAGAATTTGTCACAAGATTAAAGAATTAATGAGAAAATACAATATATTAATGAGTGAGAGATTTTGCTAACCTCTTACCTTGTCTTAGCCTTAATTGCCTTTAAAAATCATAGGATACAATGAATTATCATTGATTTTTCTCAATACCTTTTATTTCTGCAGAAGTCAGATAGATTGCAGCGAGAGGTGACGGTTCAAAGGGGCTCAGGAGATCTACGAGGTGGGCAGGATCACAGGCACGCTGCCGCTCTGATGCTGTAGAGCTTTGTTGCTCCTCTCTGCCCGCCCAAGCATTCGACAGTATCTGCTCCGAGGGGGTTGGCACTGAGCCGCCGCGGCAGTGGCACCTCGCTCAGGGTGGCCTTTGCAGGGCTGACAGGACAGTGCAGGGGCTGTTGCCACCACGATCTCGGGGGAAGCCGGCGTGGGCAGTTACATCTCCTGTGTCTGCTCTGAGCACTGGGCAGCCCTCTCCAGCGTGGTGACTCCTATTCAAAGCATATTCCCTCAGCTTTATGTTTTGTCCTAAATCTGATACGTTGGGCAGCATGAGTTCTCCTGGAGCTGGTGTATGACAGAGCTGGGAGCCCTGCGTTACCCCCTACAACCCATGTGTGCCGTGGACCTCCAGAACGGCGTCCCCGTTGGCAGGATGGGAGCCTGCACGCTCGGCCCAGCTCCGCTCCTGCAGGACCCAAAAGCTGATGGGATGAGGGGTTCCTCCATCTCCAGCTGCCTTGGGGCTGAGGGAGCAGCTCGGAGCCCCCCTGGCCAGCCTTGGGCCCTGTTTGTCACTATTTTCCCCCATTGCCGTGGTGATGCCGACCTCTCCGAGCCCTCCTGCCAATGCAGGCTGGGTTTCTGGGGTCAGCCCCAGAGGATGGTGTGGGGTCAGCCTGGGGACAGTACATGCAGTGACCTGGCCTGGCCTGGGTGTGCCAGCCATGGCCGGGTGTGTGAGGGGTTCCTGCTGCTGGCTCCACCAAACACCATCGCTGTGTAGCGTCCCCACGCTGGAGTTTGATTCTATTGATCCAGAAATGAGCTCCGCTGCTATGGCAACGCAATTATCATCCCGGGGCTTTCCAGTCAGGGCTTGGTGATAAGTCACCCTGTTGCAGGGGCTCAGCCCAGACCTGTCCTCTGCTCTCCAGAGGACCCCACCCTGTGCAGGACCTGAGCCACAGACACCCTGCAAACCCACCCTGTGGCAGCTGAAAATGCAGAGCCTGTCTCGATGAGACCTCCCCGGGGCTGCTCCCATCACACTGGCACCATGAGGCATCTCAGGGTGGGCAGCACGGCTGGGTGCGGCAGTCCCACCTTTTGGGCATGAGGAGAGGGACCATCGGTGATGGGGCTGGAGTGAGCATGACCATGAGGTGAAAGGAGAGATGGGATTTCTTTGAGCCACTGGGCCCTGTTAACAAATTTTTATTCAAAGTTCACCTCAGAAGCAAGCAGTGTTGGGAAATTCAGTGGGGCAGGTCCAGGTAGAGAGAGAGAGAGCATGAAAGATTTATAAAGCCTTTTTGGTGGCAATCGATACTGCATCTTATTACAGCTGTGTCCTTCCAAACTCTTCCTCCTTCATTTTTCTGTCTCTGCTAATTTGACCAAAATTCAATGGATGAAATACCAGGGAGAGACCTGGAGATTTTAAAGATACCATGCCCCCTTTCAAGGGCTAGACCAATAATTAATCTTTTCATCTGATTCCCTCTGCCAGTGATGGGGTTTTATCACTGGAGCGCAGTGTCCAGCGGTGTCACTGTTTATTCCTGTCGGTCACGCACCTGCAGACCATGGCCACGGGTCGCAACTCGGCCGCGCTCGCACGTCCCGCGGCAGCTGCCCTCGCTCGGAGAGCCGACCTTGTAGGGACAAGGGACGTGTAGTGGGAACGACAGGAGAGAGCAGAAAGCGTGAGGAAGCCTGGGAATGTGGGTCACGGTGTCAGGCTAGGCTCAGTGCCACAAAGACCTGCAGAAAGGAAAGCAGCACGCTCCCATGGCTTTTCCAGCAGTAACGAGGGAGGTTCTGCCTTCAGGAAAAACAGCCTGAGAGGATGCAGGGAGGCTTCTGCAAATACGGCAAGCGGTGAGAAGAGCTGGCACCGCCGGCTCCTGGGAGGCAAGGGAAGATCTTGCAGAGAGAGATCGTTTGGCTGTGAACAGCCTTGGAAGTGTTCAGGAAATGTTTCTCATTTTTGCTGTAGTTTTGAAAAATCTCTCATTACCATAAAGCATAAAATACAGCCTTGCTGAGGAGAATGTTCACTGACAGACCTTGGACAGGCCACCGAGACTGGACCTTTAAAGAGGCAGCTAACGGAGGCACTCGACCATTTAAGAAGAGCAGGAGGAGATCCTCCCTGGGCTGTTAACGGCAACTTTACCTCCTTTTTGGTTCACCGAAGTCATTCCAGAGTAGAAGAGTTTGTGCAAGAGCTGACTAAAGATGAGGAGGGTGACCTAAGCTGCTAGAGGTTTGTCAGGTGACAGTCTCGGACAAAGGCATTGACAGACTGAATGAAACGTGTTGAAAAAGGCTCTTGAGAAAGCTGCCTGAAAATCACGTTTCATTGAGGGTGTAGGTGTGGTTGGTACAGGACGGAGCCGTGGTGCGGAACGGGGCAGGATCAGGACTGCTGGGGAAGGAACTTGGCGGTCCTGAGCAGGGTGGAAGGTGCCCGGGCTGAGAACTGCGCGTGGGGCTGCTGTCCCTGCATCAGGAGGTGCTGGGAAGCCCAGCGGGGTCCTCGGGAGAGGCACCGATTGAATTTGGGCTGCGGCACATGGGCGCAAGAAGAGGAGGCAGCAGCAGCAGCTCCGTTCTGTTAGATTCTTTGGGAAAAGGTGTGCGGGGCCAAGCAGGGAGTCTCCAATTGCTTCCTGAGGTACAGCCCTCATCACAGAGGAGTCCTGTTGAAACTTCAAGGGCAGGCGTGGGATTTGTATCAGGAACTGACACAGAGAAGCCCTCAGGTCTGATCTCCTGCTGAACAGAGGCCAGACGAGCGTCAGGATCCCTCTGGCCTTAACTGTGTGATCTGTGGTTGGAAAACACCTGGCAGCTTGACTGGCATCCCTGGTAAGGGACGGGCCAGGAGCGTCTCTGCACTGAAGCTCCTCAGCTCTCGGTGCTGTGCAGAGGGGTAGCCCCAGGCAAAGAGTAACCTCAGAGTTTGCTCACCTCTCAGAGCGAGCGAGGCACGTGCTCTGCCCAGAGCATGGCTTTCTCAGCCATGGATAGCGACAGGGTGAGTGCACGAGCTCTTTCTGCCCACCACCATGGCCCACCTGGCTCCTGAGCTGGGCAATCTGGTGGTGACGTGCCTGGACAGCCTTCCAGGTGGGACTGCAGTGGCCCAGGCTGGCAGTACCTCCAGAATGGCCTTGCTGGCAGTGCCATCGTCTGAGCCTCTGCCTCCTGCTAGATATTCACAGAGGCTGCTTGGAAAGCCTCGGTCATAATGGGATCATTTTCCTGCAAGCTGTTTCAGAAGACATCATCCAGCCAGTCATATTTCTGTGCAGCAACTGTCAGGCTTCTGCACTTCCACGAGCTTCAGACAGGACCATTTATAGTTTCAGTGATGCTCTGTTCAGAGGCAGGTTATGATAACTTCCATTTCTCTGTTTTGCAGATATGATGTAATTTGAATGTCTCTATGGAAGGCTGAATGAAGGAATTGTCTTGTGTATATGATGAATATCCTAATTGAGAATAATATTCAATAAAGGCCAAGACAGGTGCTTTCTCCTTCTTGGGATTCCTAATTGCTAATGTGTGACCGGAATCTGTATGTCCTCTTAAACGTCTTTCCAGTGGTTTCCCAGATTTATTACTGTTCCATACTACTGAACATTTGCATAAAAAGAATTTAAATTAGCCTCTGCGTTGGTATTTGAAGAAAGGCGGATCTTGCTGCCACATGCAAATTCCATGCGCTCAGAAGGCACGGTCGGAGGGCAATTTAAATTTTGCTCTGGCTCTGGAAATGCCCTGTCTCCCTGCATCTGAGTGCTTCAGAGCTATCCTGAGGTGGTGGTTACTCCTGATACCTTTCTGGTTGCTCAGATGGTTGCAGAAATCCTTCCATGGTCACCAGAGGCAAGTGAAAGTGTTTTGAGTGGAAAAAGGAGATTCAGAGCTCTGTCTGATGGTGCTGCCTGCCTCAGATGCTGGAGAAAAGGCAGATCCCACCTCAGCTTCCATCCTCGGAAGTGTTGACTCACGAACCTGTCCTGGAAATGTCCATCACCTTGCTGGAAACAGCTGGAAAATGGCGGCTGATTTTAGCAGTTTGGATTTTCCTTGCCTGTGACTGTTGCCCTCAGCTTTTCATCCTTTCCTGCTAACCTCTGTTCTTTGGGAAGTGCCGCCATGGAAGGACAGCAGAGAGGGAGATGAAAGTGACCCTGACCCATCTGTTGTCCTCATGGCCCCATCCCCTCGACAGCCCCGGCACCCTCCTCCGTGCTGCTGCTTGCTGGAGTTTTATAAAAGCAAGGACTAGAGCCTCTTGTTCTCCTGCTTCCTTGGCCTCCCTTTTCTCCACCCTCTTGATTTCCCTGGTGTTTCTGGCTGTTTTCTTCATTTCCAATCCTTGGGTTTGTAGCTTTTCCCAGCGCTCTTCCAGTTTCCCTGGCAGTTCTGCTGAGTGTGCAGGCGAGCTCGGGTCTCCCGGCAGACCACCTGGGAATCAGGAAACGCTCTGAAGCTCTGCATTAACTAAAATACCATACTTAGTGCTCCCCCTCGACTTCTCCATTTCCACCTCCTGCTCTGCTGCTGGGCCTCTCTCCTCCTAGCAGTCCGAACCATGCTCACACATGAAAGTGTCCTGCCGTGGCACACGACACGTCCTCCGGGCGTACGTCACTGATGTGTTTCCACTGACCCTTATGGGACAGAGCCGCTGCCGCTGGTTGCCGAGGCTCTGGGAGACTCTCTGCCTGGATGAGCGCCGCGCAGGAGGGCAGCTGGGAGACAGAGCGACCGGGAATTAAGGTCCTGAAAAAGAGACTGGGATGTTGCAGGCCACAGGGACAGCAGTGGGGACAGCCTAAGGTGCGGGGACTATGTGCCTGGCTGAGGGAGGTGGTATGGGTGCCATGGGCAGAGCAGTCCTGGGAGCACGTTAAGGAGCGGTCATTGGAGCCTTCAGAGGAGCGGGGTTTCCGGACGGTGCGTGTGTTGAAAGGAAGCGAAGCCGAGCGCAGATCAAACCAAAGGTGTTGCCGTCCTGCGAGAAGCGCACGAGGGCTGAAGGTGCCGAGGCGCCGGCTGCGGTGAGAGGAGACGGCCCCTCTTTCCCATTCATGTATTTTGTATTATAAAATGACTGCGGTTGTCATAGCAACATAAAGGGAGCAGATCTCATTACTGAGGCCTGGCCACATTATTTTCTCCAAGGAATTTCTTCTTTTCATTATTTTTCTCCAAAGGTCAGTTATCCTCTGAGGCAGGGTGGGAGATTCTGCAAAAGGTGAAGCATATTCATGGCAGAATTCCCCTGGTGGAATTTACAATCATTTTGCTTTTTTATACTTGTAGAAAGATTTCTTTTAGTATAACATTTTCTTTTAACCCTTTCTGTGTGAAGCCTGGGCTGCTCTCCACATCAAACCGGGCTAGTGACTAAGAAGCTTTGCACAGGGGTTTTCTACGGAAAGCAGAGAATTAATGTCAAATCATCCTTGTATGGTAACATAAATCAAAGCGTGTCGTACTGCGTGCGAGCCTGTCTCTGACTTTTTGTTTGCCTTCAGCAGCTGCACAAACTGCAAGAACTATTTCAAACTTTGTTCTGCGCCCGTTTCTTTTCTTTTTGCGAGGCTGTTGCTGTCGGCTGTGACCCAGCCCGCGCCCTGGGGAGCGGGCTCTGACCTCACACCGACCGGTCCGGGAGCAGAGACTCTTTGTCCGTCGCACATCCTCACCTAATCCATCACGATGAATATTCAGGTTCTCGGCTCAGCTGGAGATGCGGGAAGATACAAGCCCAGGCACGGTTTTCCGTGCCGGTGGCATGTGCTGGTGTGAACCCCGAGAGCAGGCAGGGACCCCACGGGCGGGCAGCAGGGACCGGGCGGCCGCTGCCCTCCTTCACCCTCCGGCACTGCGCGACTCCGGTGTGCAAGTGTGCAGCACCGCGGCGGCTCCCTGCGTAGCTGTAACGTGACCGACTGTGGCTGCTGCGGGTCGTCAATTCCAGAATTTCACACCAATGCCCCGGTTCCCTTTCAGATAAATATTTCCCGTTACCATGTTATTAAAGCTTCTAAACAAGCATTCCGAGTCCAACTGCCAACACATATTTTCTAAATATAATCGAAGGGAGGAATGATCATGCTGAACCAAAGAGAGAGGAATGCAATTTGTACCTCTGTGGTGTTAGATCCATGAGGTGAGGTAAGAGACCTCGCTGGAGCTCCAGCATATCACTTGTGAGGTTGCCAAGGATAAAGTTTTCCCAGCTTTGCAGAATTTTCGAGGATCGCTTGTCCTGAGATCCGAGAGAGACAGAATCAGCCACGCCAAAGGACGGAGTAGTCCTGCATTTTCTTAAGAGGGTGCAGAGACCTGAAGGATCTCAGAAAGTTTTGTAAGAGATTGTTTGTGGTTTTGTGCATAGAGCTGCATAGAAATACTGATTTGCATTCCTGCTTACATGGCTTTGTAAATAATTATGTGATGTTAGACCTATAAAGGCTCTTGAATTCTGCTCACACCTGTGTCGCGTGCCCCGTACTAGTGCCGTGCAGTTGTGGGGGTCACTGATCTCCAGCGTGCGGGGGGCCAGCCCATCAAGCTCTACAGCACAGTCTTAAAGAAGTAATTAAGTTTGATATCCTGCTGCTACTTTTAATTTCTTTGATTTAATGTGAGTAAGCTTAACGGTCCTAACATAATACTGAAACCACAGAAATTTATCCCGTCTCTTCCCCATTTTGAAGAAGAAAGTGGAAGGAACTAGCAGGAGAGGCCATGGGGAGCATATGGTCGTCAAGACTTTCCTCATTAGTGGAAATCTGCCTGGAAAGCGGATCGCTTTTTGTTCTGAGCCTCGTTCACGCCGAAAGCCAGAACTTCCCAGAGTGACTCCTCTGCGCGCAGCAGAGCACCAGAGCGTGGCCAGCCCACTGCCAAAGGGTTCAGTGGGAGACAAGCTCTGGAAAGGCAGGAAACCTCGTGGTGGGGGTGAGGGATGTACAGAGCGTGAGATGTACGGAGCGTGGGATGTGTGGAGACGTCTTCCAGGAGCACAGGGTGGGCAGGACCGGGATGTGGGGCTCCTGGTGTTCGTGGGGTGGTTCACCGGTCTCATGGGCTTTGCCTTCAGCTCCTTGGGGCAAGATGTGCGCTCCTTTGGACTTAGAAGGCTCCTCCTTTGCCTGTTGGCTGCCTTCACAGAGATATGCTCAGCGCTTCCCAACCCCTGATCCACAGGGCACCGCTGGCACAGCTGCTCCAACACTGTCGTCCCGGCAGGGACGGCACCCGTGGTGAGAAGAGCTGTGGGCAATGCCGTGCCTGGGGGCTCAGCATGCTCAGGGGGGTGTCTTTGCCAGATAAATCAACTGTTGGAAGCTCCCAGGGTCTCTCAGCGAAGTTGATATGAGAGATCCCATCCTCTTACTCCTCTTTAAGGGTGTCCTTGGCATTGCTCCGAGCGGGGCGGGTGCATCGGGAGCTCGTCTCTGCATTCCGGCTCTACAGGGGGAGGACAGGGTGGAGGAGTCAACCACACTGACCTGCACCAAAGAGGTCTCTTAACAATTAATGAATGCTAATGAACCCCTCTAGCTGTAAAACCAACAGTAACGCCTAGCCATTTTATGGCACTTTTCATCAGCAGTGCTCCTTGCGGTTCAGCAGATACATCAGCGTTGGCTGTGGCAGTGGCAGAGCCGTCACCGTGCCCGGTGCCAGTACCTGCCTCGTGGCTTCCAATTTTGACATCCCTTTTCTGTAACCCACATCTTGCATGCAAAATGAGTATTTGCATATGCAAATGAGCAGGCGTCTAAGTGGCCATGTGTGCCTGCTAATGCCTGCTTCACGTGTTCGCTTGTGGTAACCGTGCCTGGCGAGCGAGAGCGCGTGAATTTGTGTATAACCAGCACGGCACACGCTTCATGAGGGCAGGAAAAAATCCGAGTAAATCCAAATGTGCCTTGATTTTTAAATGATTTAGGTATTATTTTTAAAAAAGACCAGCTGGGAACTCTACCGCTCCGGTGAGCTTCGGTTAGCACGCGCGAGCACGCTGCCCCGTCAGGAATCCCGGCAGAGCCGGGATTTGGAACGGACACACACGTTCCAGCTGAACTCTGGCATTGCAGACGCCGTCACGGTCGGGCTGACCTGCCAGGTGATGTTGCCGTGCAGCCTTTCGCTTCCTGTTCATCGCAGGCTGAGCCGCTGCTTCATTTTAATTGCGAGCTGCAGCAGGTAGATGGTGTCGCATCACACGCGCTCCGGCGCGCGGCAGAGCGCTCAGTTGATGAACGCAGGTTATTATCGTGCTTTTAACTGTGCGTTTAGCGGTGGTGGACGTAAAGCTTTTAGCTTGCACTCCTGTTTATTAATTAATAAAGGGCTCTGTTCTGACATTACTTACGTCCTCCTGCGCCTCTCGTTTTAGGTGCGGGTCTCATTTAAAATGATAAGTAGCCCAATGCACTTCTCATGAAATTCACTTAAAGCTGGCAGCTTTCCCTTCGGACGCGTGCCAGGATTCGCACGGCCGCCTCCTCCTTGGCAGAGGCTCCTCCAGGACCCCACGACAGCTCCACTTTTGCAGCTGGCACAGGGCAGGCGGGACGCCATGCCGCGGGCAGCCGGACAAAGCCACAGCTCTTCTCTGAGGACTGTCCTGTGGCCAGTGAGGCTGAGGCTCCTCTGCACGGTCGTGACTCGTGGTAGCTCCACCTTCCCGGAGGGATGGGAGATTTAAAACTGGCTCAGAGCATCCTGCAGCCATATGGTGCAGGGCACGCCTGCCAGAGCGGGACACAAGTCAGGCGAGTGTGGGAGCATGGCAGTGCCTGGCACTGAAGCAGCAGGTCCAGCACCGCGCTGGGGAGAGCTGGAGGAGCTGGATCCCAGACCCTCGGCGGGAGAGTCACCGGAGCGGAAGGGAGGAGAATCTCGGAACGCTGGATGAAGTGCTGCTGAGCCCCAACTCGTTTAATAGTATTATTTTTACATGTGATTTTTGATCTGGTCCATGCCCACCTCTGTCAGTTCCACCTGCTCCTTGAGGACTCTGCTCTGGAACTGCAGCATGACTCAACAGTGGGGACAGCAGCCTGTGCCACACTGGTGCCTGAGTCCATGAGGTCTGTCCCCAGGGATGTGGCAGGGGTTTATGGCTTTGGTGGACACCGGCCCCTGTGCCACACTTTGCACCACACGGCCCCTGTCTAGGTTTTCAATGTGCCCTGAGATTGTAGTGTTGGAGTCTGGAGTTTTTGTCCTTGGTCATGGTGAGAAGTGGCTCTGCACCCCCTCCAGCAACGACATCATCGGGGGTGGCTGTGCTTGGAACATGCCTCTGACTCGCTTTAGGTACAGGCTGCTCTGCTAGGGCTTGTCTCTTTTCCAGCCTTTTTATATTTATTTTTCTTTTTTTTTTTCCCTGCTGGCTTATGGTGGGCCAATAACTCACCACAGAAACAGCTTCTTCTGATTAAGATCTGCTCAGGTGTTTTTGTACCTTTAGCTCTAATTTGGGTGACAAATCCCCAATAGCTGTGATAGTGAGAAGGGAAATGTGTACGATAGCTAAGGCAGAATAAAGTGGTGTGATAATGTGGTGTTTGTGCTTATTGCAAACACGTGCTGAGCGGGGGGAGCCTCTGTGCCCGGAGCAAGCCCAGGCTCCTCTCGCTGCGAGTTTGTGCTGGTGAATGAGGAGAGATCTCAGGTGGAGCTGCAGCTACGGGTGATACCCTAGTGGAGCACCCTGTCCGTGCTGCATGGTGTGCAAAAGCCTGGAAGTACATTCTCACTCTAAAAAAGTCACAGGAAAAAGGTGTTCAAGGCTTGATACTGTGTCTCTGGTGCTCCTCACACCACCTCCAGCCTCGGGGGAGCCTGGGGGAGCTGAGGGCCAGGGAGGTGCTGGTGCCCCCAGTGCTAGGGCTCCCTCTGCGCCCCAGATAAATCTCTGGTCCTGGAACCAGTGGCTCAAGCCAATGTGGAGGTTTGTGCGCCAGCCAGGCCGGGGATTTGGGATTAGCGTCCCTCCAAGGTGTAGCGAACACTAAGCAGATGTATCAATAGTCAGGATAGTTGATTTTTTTTTTTTTTAACGGATGTTGAAGGTTTGTTTTCATTAAGTATTCTGGAAACGTTGCTCTTTGTGCCGGAGTATTTGGGTTATGGAGCATACTGCAAGCTCTGAAATTTGCTTTTTTTATTTAAGTTTTTTTCTGACTTGAAAGGCTGGTTTTTATAACAGGTCAATTTCAGACCATTTGATATTGATATATGAAGATCCTCAGGGATTATTGTAATGCATTTTTCATCCTGCTGTGATAGTATCATATAAGGAAAATGGGACTGACTGTTAAGTACAAATTGAAAAAGACATGGTCATTTAAGATAACTCCTTATCTGTATACAAGGAAATGGTATCAGGGAAATAGACCACCAGTTGACAGAAATAAATTTTGCCTCAGGCTCCTCCTCCTCCTCCCCAGCTGCTCAGGCCTTCTCTTCCCATCCCTCCCTTTATTCCATTCCATTTACCTCCACATCTGAGTGGGCTGGGTGTGTACCCCGGCCCTGCCCAGGCTGGGGCAGCCCCTGGGACCCCGGGGACCCCTCAGAGCGGCTGCGGTCGATGCCTCTGCCAGCCTGCCCTTGCTCCCTGGCACGGCCAGTGCCGACGGGCTCCATGCTCTTCTTGGGACGAGCTCGTGAAAGGGACACCCGGAATTTATTTGCCTGTGTCTGGATGTGCTGGAGCAAGTGGAGGAACTTAATGAATGATTTCTTTAGTCAAGTGAGAGCTGTTTGTTTTTATAGCCCTTATAAAAAGATAGGAAACAAACTCACTAAGCCAAGTCACACTCAATCCAGTCATATTTTTTTATTCCTGGCATTTTATCTCAACTCACTCTGTTTTAATAAGCTATAAATCAGGGCTTATTATGGTGGTGTGAACAGTGTCAACGGGGCCTCTTAGTGCTCCCAGGAATGACACGGTACTGCCAGTATCTTTCTGCAGATGGTCTGGCCTTTCCCTGGCTGGTGGGGTTTTTCTGGAGAGTCTTCCTCACAGAAAGCTGCAAAAGCCATTTGAATTTATGATCCTTTTGGAGTCTGAACAGGAGAAGTGTGTTTTTCCAGATCCTGTGAGGTAATCACAGTGTGATGGCATATGTTGCAATTCCCTGTGCTCTGCCACACGCTGTGCTGAGCGCGGGCTCTGAAGTGCGCCGTCTCCTCCTCGGCGATGATTGCAGCCTGTTTGGACTCCGGGCGTTTTGACCATTAGCAGAATGAGGGCGATTACAATTTGGCATAAGGCACCGCAGTCAACAGCCAATGTTTAGAGACAGTGGTATAAGAGAAGTCCCATAATTGGAGCTGTAGGGCCGACTTTGCCAGAGTATCTATTGCTGGCACCAAGTCCTTCTTGGCGCTGCACCTATTGTGGCTGCACTTTGGCCCACACCTTGTTTCATACTGAGCCTGCAATTAAAACACAATCAGCTGTCCCTGTCCAGCCCCTGGAGAGTGATCGTGCAGCCCAGATTCCTCTACGGGCCCAAATGGCGTGCGAGGCGCCCGCGGTTTCACGCCTCGTGCTCGCTGCTGGTGCTTTTGCCAGGGGTCGCGTACAAATTCAGAGGATAACGTCTCAAACTTCAATTTAGTGTCAAGGCAGCACCGAGGCAAAATCCCTGCACTGCAACACGACATTCCTGTCGGATCTCCCAGGGCTTTGGGACCTCGTGTCTGCAGCTCTCAGGTTCCCTCGAGCTTATCCCTAGGCACTCAGTATCTATTGCATTTAGCAATAACCCTTTTTTTTTTAATATTTCCTTGTTGAATTTGTACTTCTGTGTTCTGTTTCCCAGTAGTGATACTGAGGGACACGACAGCCTTCCAGTGCTGCTCAGCCTTTCTTGTCTGAGGTACCACAGCTCTGCAACCTCAGCAGCTCTGGTTGGCGAGGAAGGACGGACGACACGGTGGAGATGGGGAATCGGGGACGTAAGAGACATCCCGGCAGCTGGAAGAGTCCTCAGAAAACTCCAGCCAAACCCAGGTTTGCAGCAACGCAGCAGGAACAGCTTCTGCCTCCAGAGAGAGTCTGTGGAAGCTTCAGCTGCTCTTTGCCTGAGAGACGCCGTTCTGGAGATGCCGCAGGTCCTCATCTGCTGCGTTTCAGGGGATTTCCTGGAGGGCATAAGGTGGCTGTGTCTGCTGCGGAAGGCTTTGTTCCTGGGCAGAAATGGTGGCCCCACGTCCGGAGCTGGCACAGCCGTGCAGCCAGCAGTGCTGGGGAAGCGCCACGCTGGGCTGTGGGGAGGAGACAGTTTGCTTTTCGGAGCAACATCATCCCAGCATCTCATTTAGAGCCCGCTCCTGGCAGCACCGGGCCTTTCAGTGGGCCGGTTGCTTCCTCTGACTGACTCACGAGCATGCTTTATAATTAAAATATTATAGCTGGAAATGTTGACTGTCTTCCAAACACGCCAGGAGGCTTCTGTTTGCACGGCTTGAAGCGTGAGCTGGCAGCGCAGGCTGGTGTGGAGCAAAGACAAATGCGTTTGTCTTGGGCTGCTTATTGTCTCCTGCTCTAACATCTCTCTAACTCACCCAGCCCTGCTGTTGCTTGCATAGCTGGCATTTCCTTCACACCTAATTGAACTTTGTTTTAAAGTCTTTTGTCTGACTAATGTCCAGAGAGTGCTCTAACATGGGCTCTGTGGCCTTTCCTTCTGCTTCTCCATCAATATTTACAAAGCGGGGCTTTTGGGGAAGCGGTGGCCGAGGCCGGCTGGGTGGGGAGGGATGGGAGCGGGACGGGCACGGCGCAGGGCACGGCTGCTGGGTGCCTGCGAACGAGCCAGGGCAGCGCAGCTCCCTGAAATCCCAAATCCTGCTAGAAAGCAGCCCCGGCCCCGAGGCCACGGCTCAGCCTGGCCCCACAGGGATCCCCTGGGCAGCAGCAGCCACCCGTGGTGCCGGGAGCGGCCGCGCTCCCACCGTACGTGTGCCACTGGGTCGCTTGGGGACAAGGACGCAGAGGTGGGTGCTTTAGGTGGAGTTCCCTGTGCTGTCACCCGGTGCTTCTGCTGCAACCCCGATGTCAGCTGGAAAGAAAGGTGTTTGCAAGGGAACAGCCTGTCGCTTCCTTCAGGGGCTGCTTAAGACTGTACAAGGAGATA
Source organism: Baryphthengus martii (assembly GCA_013396935.1). Classification (NCBI taxonomy): domain Eukaryota; kingdom Metazoa; phylum Chordata; class Aves; order Coraciiformes; family Momotidae; genus Baryphthengus; species Baryphthengus martii. Next base: position 1,023,988 of record VWZK01011735.1, on the reverse strand, counting down.
AGCAAATTATATGGCCTTAAATATCTGTGGGATCGGTGATTCTGGAGACAGCCGTTGCGGCAGGGCTAACAAGGGCACTTCAAACACCGAGTCAGGCGTTTCTATTGCCAAGATCCTTGCCTCAGCCCTTCCCTGGGGAGAAGAGCAGACAGCACGTTTGTTAAGGAACAGGGCTTTTTTTTCAAGTTTCTCAAAGTGAAATTCTTGGTTTTCTGCTCTTGCTGAGGAAACTGAACGACTTGTCCTTGCTGAGCTCCGGCTCTTGTTGCTGCCGTGGCAAAGGCTCCACACAGGGCTTAGCGGCCTCACGGGAGGCCGGGAACACTGATGAGTGCACCAAAGCACGGCTCACGGCCTGGAGCAGAGACACCAGGACAGCCCTGCAGACACCTGGAGCAAAGAGAGCTCCTGTGGGGCCCTGGGGTGGGAAAGGGTGACGTGCAAACTGGTGGTGCAAAGAACGCAACAGGCCAAGTGTCCTTCTCTGCACACAGAGGAGGGGTGGGATGCCTGAGAGCAGCGCCGGGCAATGCTTTCCCAGCTGGCACACAGGGTTTCGGGGCCGTGCTGGCTGTGGTGAGGAGCCGGTCAGGCAGAGCGGTGGCGATGGCCGTATCTCTGCCTGGTGCGTGGGGCTGTGTGACACGGGTGGACTCCCACCCCATGCGCAGCGTCCCCATCAGCACGGCCACTTACTGGGGGGACACTGGTCGTGCCTCTCCCCTGGCCGCTGCCCAGCCGGGAGGAGCGCTGCTGTGGTGGGTCTATTGATTTATCAGCTGTTCCTTGGGGCTGGCAGGAAGGATAATCCTCATTAACACACCCATTATTGCGGTGGCTCCTCAGGAAAGGGTTCTGCTTTAATTCTAGCTGCTGAAAAGAAAAGTGCTTTTGAATTAGTAATGTTTATCTCACACAGAAAACTCCAGGTCACCTGGGATAGTTCACAATTGGTGTCTTGTCTTTTGGAGAAAATGAGAAAAAGGGATTTTAAGAGGCAAAACCCTCCCCTGAGCTGAGCTGGAGGCTACAGAGCTGGCCTTCTAAAGAGTGTCCCAGATTGGAAGCCCAGCTTTTTTTGGCTTTTCATGTGGCAGGAGAGGCCTCACACAGAGCAAGAGGTGGGAGAAGCTCCTGGGGGCACGTCTGGGGGCAGCTCCCTGCCCACTGCCCTCCCAGACTGGGACCCAGGGCTGACTCCTGTGCCCCACTGATGGGCTCTGGGCTGTCCCAGAACCTCCGGCCACCGCTGCTGGGCTCCCAGCAGCTGAGTCACCTCCCAGGAAGGCTTCTGAGCTAGGAGGAAAGCAGAGGGTGATGTGCTGAGAGCCTGTTCCAGAGAAGTGGTCTGGGATCCACATGGGAGCTGGGATACAGCTGGGATCCCTCGGAGCTGATGGTGGAGCTGGTGCACAGCCCTGGGTGGTGACACATGGGGCACTGACCTGCTCCAGGGAGCTCATCCTGCCCCTCTCCAGCACCAGCCAGCAATTAAAAGAGCCTCCCAGCACCCTCCTGCTGGCAGCCGCCCCTCTGCTCCTCGCTGTAGCCGCCATTGCAGGAGGATCCCTGTCTTGCTCCGGGTGATTTTCAGAGGGCTGAAGGATATTATTCTCCCTGGCAGACTCATCAATACTTTTAATTAGCTTTTTTTACCCTGCTTCCACTCCCTTCATAGATATCAGCCTCTTAACAGATTTGAGTATGTTTTGAACTGCCATACTCAATGCCATTTAAATCACTTCTCAAGGGCACTGGGCCAGGGATGTGCAGTGGCAGTTTAAAAGGATTAGAGCCCTTTGTTTTTTCACAAGTGGTTCAATTTACAAAAGATCAGGGTTCAAGACCTGCACACTATAAAGTGACTTAAAGCCATGAAATCTATTTCTCACTAATTCTAGATTACTCTCTACTTAGGAGCCCAGGGTGCCAAAAATGGTGGTTTTTGTTAAAATGATATGAAATCCTAATGCCAGTCCTTTTAACCACTCCTGCGTAGGGTACAGTGTCATGCAAATGCCAGACCTATGCGAGCAATTATGTCGCAATGAACATGATCATTTCGATTAAACCAACACGTGTTTTCAAAGATTTTATTTGAAGCAGATAACCGTAAAACTTTGTCACTGAGCTTCTCCCCTCGGCATACGCACAATGCCTTAAACACCCCACGTATCTCTTTTGTAAAGTCTGAGCATTAATTGCCCACTGCTCATTCAAGCAAAGCCCCCATTGAGGTAAATGGGATTTTGTCTGAATAAAGGCTGCAGAATTGGACCTCTTGTCTGTGGGCAAGAGATAGGGGACCCATTTGTGTTATAGGGTCTCCCGCTGCAAAACTGGGGCATTAAGGGAGATGGGCTTGCTGTTAAAAAAAAAGTTTTATCTTACTCAGCATCCTACTTGTAATTTGAAATGGAGAGAACCGGTGGCCCACGCCATCATGAATAAAGAACAGTGGGAGAAACTGGGTCAGGCTGGCAAGAAGGTAGGAGCTGCCCCGATTGTTTTTCTCCCAGCCATTAGCTTCACAAGAGAATCCTTTTTCTCACTGGACGACTGTACTTTATTTTTCTAAAGCAGTATCCCTCTGACAACCAAAAAGGAATACCGCATCTGCAAATGAATGGTGCCTGCAAAGAGACAACATGAAATTTTTAAAAAGCATGGTAATAAACGCTATTCAAAAAAACACAATCTCTGAAAAACACGGCCTATTGAAATGACAAGCCGAAAATCATTTGCTAAGCACTGAAATGGCCCCTTTTGTCACCCCAATCCTTCTGTTGACAGTTACCTTTCAATCCTACAATTGTGCAGTAAGTACTGATTTTTATTCAATGTTCTATTCACCCTGCGTATTAATGAAAAGAAAAAAAACTTGTAAGAATAGCCTTTAATAGGCTGATAGACAAGGCTCCCCTATTCTCCTGCTAGAGCTCCTCTTATCAGCTTCTCACAGTATTGCTTGCTCAATTCTTTCCCTTTTCTAAACTTTGCTCACCCATCTGGGCTTTCTCTCAACTGAGATGGAAACATTTTTATTTCAAAAGTCTCACTGACCTTTTCTGCTCCTCAAGACAGCGTGTTAGGTAAAACACCAACCTCGGGTGAGCCCTTTTTTAGGCTCCAAGAGCACAGAGAGCGGATCCGGTCGCAGCTCATCTGAAGCGAGCACTGATCGGAAGGGTCAGGCTGGGCAGTTGTTCCCTCAGCGCCTCGGAGATCACCCGGGCCAGGGATGACAGGGCAGAGACCCCATCCCCAGCGAGCAGGAGTGGAGCTCGTCGTTGCTCGCCCCTGCTCGCCCCCGCTGCCCGTTCCAGTGCTCCCGGCTGCACTGTGCCCGTGGGAGCCGGACTCCCAGTTTGGAGGTGGCTGTTCCCGTGGCAGGGGAAGACTTGTCACGGCCGCTCAGCCTCGGAGGTGCCATCGCAGGCGTGACCGTTCCCGTTCCTTGGCCAAAGCAGTGACTTTGATGTAGCTGTTGCAATTAGAAAGTGTTCAATGAAAACTGGACGGTGTTATCCTTGGCTGAGAGCGGCAAACAATAATTCTTCTTCAGTTCCTGAAGCACTAATGAGCAGCTTTGCCCAAACCTAGCAATTATATTCATTACAATTAAAAATCAGCTTCATAGCGTATGTCCCAGTCGATGACTGCAGACACATCCCCACCCACAGTAGAGCTGGTGGTGATGATGGGGGAGCTCTGCATGGAGCTCACGGCCGGCGGGGCTGCCCCATGGTCCGGCTCCGGAGGCACAGACACCTCAGGCTGGACTGGATGAGAAGCTCTGCAGTGCTGGAGTGGGGGGGTCCCAGCTCTGCCCTGGCATCAGCCCTGGGGCTTCCCATGGGGAGCTGCCAGCCTCTCCGGCAGGGCACAAGCAGCCAGAAGTCCTGAGCAGTCCCACCACTCGGGCTACCTGGTGTGACCTGGTGGTCTGCAGGCTAGGAGGGACACAAGGAGCCCCTGGGCCCAGGGCAGTGAGGCGGAGGGGGGGTGTGTGTCTGCTCCCAGATGCGATGCATCCCCTGTGCTCCGGAGGGGAGAAGCCTCCTCCTTCTCCACATTCCCCACTCCTGCAGTTTTTCTTTCCAGTAGGGAAATTCAGCACATAACTATCCAGGACTGCAAAAATGTAAACAGTCTGTGTTACATGTCTTCAAATTACAGCCCCGCTGCTCTACACATGTGCGGCTAATAGAAGCCCTCTGCTCACGGGGGCCCCGGTCCTGGCGAGTGCCAGCAACTGCCCGGTGCTCCCTGCCCTGGTCCCACCATCCCCAGTGCTGCTCCGGGTCCCCACCAGCACCAGCACGGCCCCGGGTCGCCCCCAGCATCGACGTGCCCTCCTGCTCCCCACCAGCACCTCTGCCATCGTTGAGGGCAGCCCGGAGCTGGCCGAGCCGCCCGGCGATTATTAAATAGGAGAAGTCTACTTAGAGGTTGTTTGAATAGAGGAAATTGTTTTACATTGTGATGCAATATTTCCACACCGGGGTCTCATTTATGCAGCATATTAAAGTCAACACACTGCACATCTATCTCCATAAGGAGCCGGGCCCATTATCCCCAGTTACTTTTAAGCAGTCTTTGGCTTAGTTCTGACGTGCTGCCAGTGCCATATATCACAGGGAATGCAGTTCTTTAAACTGCAGTTCCTGATTGATAGTTTAACCTTTTTCTCTGAGGTTAATTCGATATATGCTGGTGTAAACTATAAACCAAAGCTCCAGCCTGTCGGGAGGAGGTAATCTACATGGCACTCTTTATGAGATCTCAGGTGCTGCAGTAATTACACCATCTTCTCCTCCTCCTCCTCCTCCCACTGCTGCTTCTCCCTCCTGACAAGAGGAGAAGGAGAAGGAGGAGGAGAGGAGGCTACTAGCTGCTCGCCAGCTCCGGGGAAGTCCAGTTCTGACCCTGCTGTGGCAGAAGAGGCTGGTGCCTATCTTGAGGGACCACCTGAGGTTCCTGATCTCACTGGCTCCCGCTGCCATGCTGAGGTCTCCCCAGCTAGGGTGGGATTTTGGTGCAACTGGGCCCTCACACGCTCCTTCCCAGAAGCCTAGTGCTGCTCCTGGAAATTGAGGTGGAAGTGGCAGCGTGGCGAGCGCCTGTCTCTGCTCGGTGTGGTCCTTCCACGGGACTGGGAGGGGTGCGAGGCCATGCTGGGAACACAGGCCCTCCCTCTCCCCCCATGTCTTTGCGTGGTGGTTCTAAGCCCCTCGCAGCTCTCACGCATCACAACCAGCATCCTGGATGGTGCCGGCTCACACCAGGGCGGCCTGCTATGCCTAGGGCAAGAGCCTGGCTGCTCTTCCCACCCTTGTGGGAGGGGAGCTCAGTCCCCTGCTGGAGCCTGAACCACTCTCGGCTTCTTTATTTTTCTCTTCTCTCTTTCATTTGTTGCTTCAGTTCCTCAGGCAGAGAGCAGAGAGTTTGGAGGGATGTACTGCCTTCCAATCGCTCTTGTGTGGCACCTTGTCAATAGAGCCCGTGGCAACGAGAAGGGGAGTGATGTGATGGGGGGATGCGCGTGGCGTTGCAGGGTGCTGTGCCTCCTGCGGGACCTGCCCGAGCCACCCCCATGGCCAGGGCCTGCCCTGAACCACCATGGGGTGCAGGTCGAGAGGTCTTCTCCAGACCCCTGGGCAGAGGGGCAGGCTGCAGGTGTCAGGGCGGGGCATGTTCACCTCTTTGAGCCAGGCTGGGGGCTTGGTCTTGGGGAGCACCGTGCAGGAGCTGTCCGGCTTCCCTCGGAGCTGCGAGAACCGCACGGAGTTCATGGGCTGGGGGAAGGAAATGGGCTGAGCATGAGGGATTGGGAGGCAGATGCGATGGGAGGGACTCCATCCCAGGCAGGGCGCCAGAGTTTATATTTGCAGCGGTTCCTGCAGCGCCTCCAGAACTGGAAGTGACGGATACCTCTGATCCCAGAGCAGCCCACGCCACGGAGACGCATGCTGTGGCCTCTTAATATCAGAGATTTACAGATGCCAGCTCGTTCTTCTGGTCTGGCATCTCTTTCTGGATGTAGCCGGGAGCTGGGGGGCCACCCAGCTCAGCTGTTCTCGCAGGAAGGCTGGAGCAAGTGCCTCCGCTGCCCCTGGCCCCGTGGGGAGCCTGGTCCTTTGCCGATGGGACTCGGGAAACCCCGGTGCGGCTTCCCAGTTGGAGTGAGGTTTGATAGGTCTGCAGCAGCTTTGCCATCAGCCTCCAGCCCTCCCTGGCGTGGAGGGTCTCGGTGCTGGCCGTCGGGTGACAGACTGTGTGTGGCACAGCAGGAACCCGGTAACACGCTGTGGGAATGGCTGCGGCCCATGCATCTTTTTGGCCTCTGTCCCAAAAGGGTCATTGTTTTCATAGGAAATAACTATCTCTGCTCAAGATCAATAAGATTTTGTGGATTAAAAAAAAAAGGAAGGTTTTTAAAGGCTTGGTTTAATTTAATCTATTTCTTTGCAGGACGCTCCCTTTGGTAACAATAGGAATTCGATTCCTGCCAGAGCAGACTCCTTAATTAGACCCCGCAAAATGAACAGTAACGTGTCTCTGGGCTGAAATTCTCCCTTTCTGGAGCTTGCAGAAAGGAGGGAGTTTCTAACTCATAATTGCATCTGAATGCAAATGGCTGTGCCAATGTGAATATATTAAAAGCAGCAGCGTCAGCAATCACTGTGAAAAAAAATACATACAAATGAGGCCCCAGCTTATTGCTCCATTTGGATGCTGTGAAATGGCACCTTATTGTGTTATTATAAGATTTCTTGCTTAGTTAACAGAAAATGCTTACAATTAAGTCTGAACTCATTTAGCGCTCAGACTAATTCACATTAGAAAAAGGATGTGACCTCGGCTCCAGATCCCTTTTCTATGGCTCTGGCTCTCCCTGGAGCTGGCAGGGCTCGGGAGCAGCCGTGCTGCGTGCCCTGTCCTGGCAGCGGGCAATGCGGGGACATGCAGCGCACGGGGCCGGGACGCGTCTCGCACGGGTCCTCGCACAAGGTGCCAGCCGTGCCCTGCAAGGTGCTCGTTCACCACAGGCTGCCCGTGCCAGCCGAGCACGGTGGAAAAAGCAGGGGGTTAGGGCAGGGAAGTGTTGCCTCTTACACTCTGGGGCTGGGATGTGTCCAGAAAACTCATCTCCTGTCCCTTTGGCCGCCCCCAGGTATCGAGAGAGCTGCCGAGGAGGGTCCTGCCCCTTTCTGCTGCCGGCTCCACCGGTCACACGAGGAGCAGCCACCTGGGCAATATCTGCACGTGGGATGGGCATTGCAATCGTCCCTGTCCTGTTGAGGAGCAGGGATGGGGAGGGAGGTGGTGCCACGTGAGGGGCTCGCTGTTTCTTCCAGTTCTCTTAATTTCCCACACTAACGTGGTTTGGCCCTGGTGCTTCATGCACGATTCGGTCACCTGGAGAGCTGCCTGTTTTAGCACCAGCCCCTGGTGCCCAGCCCCCGACTGGCCCAGCTCTCGGGGCCGAGGCTGCCCAAGGAGGAGGCTCTGCCCATGGGAACCTGGCTTTGCTTGCCCCAGGTAGGGATGAAGCAGGGTCAACAGTGACAGAAAGGGGCTCTGATGCTTTGGTGTGCAAAGCATCTCAGGATGTGACACAGTGTCCCACAGCATCCTCCTGGAGAAGCTGGCAGCCCACGGCTTGGACAGGTGCACCCTGCACTGGATTAAAAACTGGCTGGATGAGCGGGCACAGAGAGTGGTTGTGAATGGTGCCACATCCAGCTGGTGTCCAGTGACCAGTGGTGTCCCCCAGGGTTCAGTACTGGGCCCAGTTCTATTCAACATCTGTATTGATGACCTGAATGAGGGGATCGAGTCTACCCTTAGTAAATTGGCGGGTGACACCGAGTTGCGGGGGGGAGTGTCGATCTGATGGAGGGGAGGAAGACACTGCAGAGAGACCTGGACAGGCAGGGTCAGTGGGCTGAGGCCAACGGTAGGAGGTTTAACAAGTGCAGGGTCCTACAGTTTGGCCGCAATAACCCCCAGCAGCACCACAGCCTGGGGAAGGAGCGGCTGGAGAGCGGCCCGGCAGAGAGGGACCTGGGAGTGCTGGGTGACAACCAACTGAATGTGAGTCAGCGGTGTGCCCAGGAGGCATGGAAGGCCAATGGTATCCTGGCTTGGATCAGGAATAACGTGGGCAGCAGGAGGAGGGATGTAATTCTTCCCGTGTACTTAGCACTGGGGAGGCCTCACCTTGAGTCCTGGGGGCAGTTCTGGGCCCCTCACTTCAAGAAAGGTCTTGAGGTGCTGGAGTGGGTCCAGAGGAGAGCGACAAGGCTGGGGAAAGGACTGGAGGGCAAGTCTTACGAGGAGAGGCTGAGGGAGCTGGGCTTGTTTAGCCTGGAGAAGAGGAGACTTGGGGGACCTTCGCACTCTCTACAACTCCCTGAAGGGAAGGCGTAGTCAGGTGGGGTCGGGCTCTTCTTCCAGGCAACTGGTGACAGGAGGAGAGGGCACGGCCTGAAGCTGTGCCGGGGAGGTTTAGGTTGGATATTAGGAAGCCCTTCCTCACGAAAGGGTCATTAAACACTGGTATAGACTACCCAGGGAAGTGGTGGAGTCACCATCCCTGGAGGTGTTTAAGGAAAGATTGGCTGTGGCACTTACTTAGTGCCATGGTCTAGTTGATGTTGCGGTGTTAAGTCATAGGCTGGACTTGATGATTTCAGAGGTCTGTTCCAGCCCCAATAATTCTGTGATTCTGTGATGCTCCATCTCCAGCCCATCCTGGGAGACTGTGCACAGGTGGCTGCCATTGGGCCGCAGGATGTGACCGCCGGGAGCTCACAGTGAATGGCCAAAGTCAGCCCAGACCCACCCTTTGATCATGGGGAAAAAGGCTTCTGTGGCTGCTGAGTGTTTGGAAAAACCGAGCGCTACTTACCGGATACCCAAAATTAATGGAAACCATTGAATTTAATCCTCTTGCATCTCTGCCCTTTTTTATGCCCTTGCAAAGTATCATTCCTGGTACCTTGTCAGAAGGAAGGCTGTGAGATGAAGGAAGATCTGTCTGTGTGCCTGTCCAACGCTGTGATGATATGCCTTGCAGAAAAGCCTCCCTGATACAGCAAATAAACACTCTGTCTTACAAGCGCAGTCTCAAACATGGTGGCTCCAGTAGGGCTGTGCACTGAGGAACGCGCACGAGAGACGTATTGAGGAAGAGCGCCGCTGTAGGAAGTTCATCGTGCGCCGCACAGGTCGGAGCTCAGCCCTGGTGCATCTGAGCAAAACAATCACAGTTAGAGTTGCGATAGCCACCTGGATTCTAACGTTTCCTAACTCTGAGCACTTGGCTTTGAAACTTTACATTATTTAATATTTGAATAAATAATTTTAAAATAAACAATAACATTATTTAACGATATACCTTCTGTGTGATTTTTAAATGATGCTGCATTTTGTGTATTTTGAAAGGACATCTTGTTCCTGGGGGTTGTGAGGGCTTTTGCCCGGGTGGGCCAGGGAAAGATAAGCACAGAGGGATTTTCCCTGAGGTGCTGCTCACCCTGGGATGCTGACCAGGAGGGTGGGGTGTTGGAAGGGAGCCCAGTGCCAACCTGTGCAAAGAGAATGTCCGTGGCAGGCGAACGATTGCTCAACACAGCTCTGTCCTGCCATCAAAGCCAGCTCCCTGCACTGTTACCCAGGGCTCTGATTGATTCCTGCCCTCTGGCACCAGGGAGGTGAGAATCAAACCCAGCGCTGGGTGGTGGACTCTGCTCCGGACAGGTATCGTACGCAGCACGGGGAGGGCAACTGCCGCATCTGCCTCTTGCAGACATGAAGGAACACGAGCATGCACAGCTCGTCCACGCCAGTAAACATGGGCACGCTCCCGGTCTGCAAAGCACCCTGAGATCCGGACCCCTTGCTGCTGAGCAGCCTGGCTCGGCAAGCCCCAGCATGGCTTCTGTGCCCAGGGTGGGATGGGACGAGCGTGGAGAAGTGCTGGACCTCCAGCCAGGCACATCTTGAACCAGAGAGTCTGAGGTGCTCAGAAACAAGGAGCTGCCGGACGTGGGCAGTTTTCAGTGATTGTCCATCCTCTGTGGCTGCCGGTGGCTCTCAGGAGTCGGGCTGGGGCTGCCCTGGCTGGCATGTCTGCAGCACAGACCCCTGAAGGGTGGTGGACGTGGGAGGTTTGGCCCCTCTGCGTGGCTTTATGAGTTGTGCTGGTGACCTGGGCTGAGCTCTGCCAATTGGCCGGGCTGGAAGCTCAGTGGGGTACAGGTTACAGGGAGGTCTCTGGTCAGTTTACCCCTCCCTGGGCCATCACCTCCCATCTAGTCTCCTGTTGACTGTGGCGTCTCGCTGTGGCACAGGGGAACACAAGATGGTCACTTGCGCCAGAGCTGAAGTCATTAATTGTAAAGGGATGTCAGGCAGACTCCTAGAGACTGACAGAGGCAGTGTGCTGCAGGTCAGGAAACAAACTGCGCCGAGGCGAGGGGACAGGCACTTCCTCACCCAGCCTGGACACGGGGAGCTCCCCACCACGTGCGTGTGACCTTCAGAGCCTGCCCGCTGGCTTCGCTGTGGCGTTGCCCCTGCCTGGCAGCTCTGCTGAAGCCAGAGACACGTTGGCTGGGCCCCATCAGTGACAAACATCGCAGGCACCTGAGCGAGTTCTGCCATCGATGTCGCACACTGAGCTTATTCCAAGGAAACAAACCCATCCGGATGCCGACGTGGCCGTGCTCCGTCCCTTCACTCAGCCGCCTGCCTCTGTTGTGAGGGTCCTCTTCCAGCCGCTCAAGTACCAACACTGCTCTTGTACAAATAGTAATTGTAGAAAGAGGCCTGTGGATAAATTGTCATTGTGACCCTCATTCCTGTGTGAAAAACTTTCTCCAGCTGCCAAGTGAAAAGTCGAAATTTGCATTTAAATAGAAAACGTTCAACAGCGTGTAACACACCGGGACATGCGTGTGGCCAGGGTGCCCGGGCCATGGTGAAAACACCAGCAGTGGCAACGCTGGGGTCCCAGGAAGCAGATCTCCCAGACAGGCTGCACTGGAGCCTCACCTGCCTCTGCCTCGCCTGCCTCCGCCGCGCTGCAGCACCCACCCAACACCTCCGCTCGCCCCGGCTGCGCGGCCGGCACAGGGCTCCCAGCCACCCTCTGCGGGCTGGTGTCATAGATCTAAGTTACACACGGACCCTTCTAACAGCCCATCTCCATAAACATGCCCAGGGAGCCCCAGACCCCCCCACGCTGGGTTCTCACTCACAGTGGTGCCCCTGCCTTGGCCAGTGCTGGCCACACTTCACCGGCCCCCGTGTCTCCGCATTTTGTTTCCTAACCTACTCTGGGAGCCACTCTCCGGACACTGGACAAGGTAGCAAGGGCCATGCACCACAGGGGGAAGTGCAAAGCTTTTTAGGAGGTATATAAATTAATTAAGAACCTTTGAAAGGTTAACAAGGTCCACTCTGTCATTAAAGTAACTTCATGCATTTAAACTTTAACAGTCAAACCAATTAGCTATGAAAATGTTGTATGAACTGTGTTTTATTGGATTCTGGTCAAGTCAGAATTGCTTAAACATGTGATGTCTAAGAGATTTTTTTTTTCTCCTCCTTCTCTCTTCATTTTAAAGACAACCTGTGCTCCCCAGTCCAGTGGAAGGCAGTGGTGCCCATGGAGGGAAGAGAGAGCAGGGCATGTCACCCATCACCCTGAGCTGTGCGGGCAGAGGGACCCAAAAGCCCTTTTCTGGGAATGCAGCGGGCAGCAGAGAGCATCCTCTGGTTGGCAAGAGAAATCAACCTACAGTGAAATAGTGACCTTGCCACTGGGTCAGGGCTGCCAAGAGGTGCAGTGGTTGCTTTCTTTGCAGAAGTTCTAATTAGCTGACATTTTTCTTTTGCTGGGGCAGCTCCTGGGTTGTGGTGGGGTCACAGTGCACCTCGCTCTGCCCCGGCTGTTGGCACGCAGGGAAACACCAGCGCAGGCAGCGCGTCCCTCTGCCCGACTGCAGCATCGCCGCTGCTGGTGGCAGGTCACACCTGGACCAGTGGGTTAGAGGAGCACCAGTGGGCTCAGGTGGAACGGTCGCAGCAGCAGCCAGGACTACACTGACCTAAACCGCCATCTCGTGCCCCGCAGGCACCTGGCATGCTCACCCCATGCTGAGCATCATCAGGACAACGCTTGGGACTCTTGGTGACACCTTTGTGACCCCTCAGAGCACCTTCCCCCCTAAAAGTGCAGTGGAGAAGAAAAAGCATCTGCACAAGTGCCCCAAAGAGCTGATGCAGCAAGTTCCAGGCCTCAGCAAAAATTGCAGGATTACAGCACATCTTCTGCCATAATAAGGACCATGTGAAGCGGGATGTTTGCATAATTGCCGGCAGTGGGGCGGCCAGGCAGCCATCAGAGCGTGCGGCAAAGGAATCGGTCACGAGGAGATGTAGATGGTACCTGATTAGTTCAATTGCCAGCACGTGTTCAGCTTTTACTGCAAACACCAGCAGTTTCCAACAGCTCAAGGAGTGTTCAGGGCACTGGGGTTGGTAACTGCCAGTGGTGGGGCCGGGATGCCCAGGGCAGAGCGGAACTAACCTTGGTCCTGCTTTTGCTCCTGGAGAAGCCCAAGGGGAGTTACTGTGCCCAGCTCTGTGGATACTTGAGAGGAAGCTGGAAGCGACAAGTGGTGCTGGCTTGGTGTGACAGCACGTCCATCCAAACAGAAATAATGGAAGGACAGTGGGTAACTTCCCTGCATATGGCTATGGCACTGTTTGTCCCCTCCCCAAGCCCGGCAGCACAGGTATCCCAACACCAGGATCTGAAATCACAAATGGGGATGGCAAAAGGACACAAAGGACAGAGAGAGGGCATGGGGTTTGCTGCAGGATGGGGCAGATTTTGTTACTCTGAAGGGCCGGGGCTCTGTCTGTGCTGCCAGGATCCCCAGGATGAATCCATCAGGAATGGCAGGCTGGGGAATTAAAACCTACTCAATGCTGATCACTGATCAAAATGAAAAATGATGGGGGGAGGGAATGAAGGGGGAGTGGAGGTTAATTCTCAACAGATCTGCTCTGAAGGTCTGTGCACTGAAGTTGCAGCTCCAAGCACCCCCAAGAGCAGTTGTGAAAACCAGATGTTGAAGAGCAGTTGCAAGGGGGAGGGAGGGAGAGTGAGGGGCTGGTATCTGTTCATAATTACTCTTGATTTTGTGCGATGACATTGAGATTGTAGGCAAACATGAAAGAACACTTGTGGGGACAGCAGCGTTCATGCCGGCCCATGGATTAATAAGGCATGACTGATGGGCAGGGAGCGGGACGGCGCACATGGAAGTGTTTTGTGGGGGTTTGATGTTCCACAGGCTCAAGGAGACCCTCAGCCACATTGCTGATCACCCTCCCCCCCAGCACAGCAATCGGGGCACCACACTTGGAAAGCTCCCAGCCCTTCCTGCGCAGTGCTCCAACACCTACATGTGACCAGTAAATACTCATGTTGCTGTGCCACAGGGGATCCTCAGGCCATGCAAGGAGCCTAGCTCAGGAGCAAGCACTTGAGTGCAGGACATGGGCCCACTGGCCTCTGCCCAATGCACAGCAGCCCCACAGAAGAACAGACCCAGGGGTACTCCCAGCAGGACTGGCAGGGTGCAGACACGGGACCAGCCTCCACCAAGGGCAGACAGGACCTCAGAAATGCAATGGCATTAAGAGCAACCCCTCCAGCATCTGCTGGAGGCTCTTGCAGCATGAAGGGGATGCAGAGCCTGAGCTGGGACCGGTGCTCAGACACTCACTGCTCAGCAGCTCCCAGTGGCACAGGGTCAAACCCAGCAGAGCTGGTGTTGGCCGGCTCAGCAGCTGGAGGCCCTGGCCACGCAGAGCACCAAGTGAGTTCCACCATCATGCAAGCCTGGTTCTGAAGCCCTTCTACCATCATCTATGAGGAGAAACTGCAGCCCATTGCAGTGAGCAATTAGCCAGGTCTGTCAGGAGTGGGGAAGACTCCCACAGACTCAAGTGACAATGTTAAAAATTAGTTTAATCAAGTTCCTTCACTCTTTGAGGAAGCAGTAAAGATGAAGGGTGATCACACAAGCATTGAGCCTTCCAGTTGTAGTAAAGTGTCCTGTGCAGCTGGAACACACTCTTCAGAGAAACTTACTCTTCTTTTCAAAGTGTGGCTTGTGCAAACAGCCCAGTGCAGAGAGGTCTGGGTCCCCAGCATCAGTTTGTGGGTAACGTGGTAAATACTCATTCAGAGTCTGAACTCTAAGGTGCTGAATTCCACCAGCCCCAGCACCCAGGGCTGCTGTGAGAGAAGATACTTTCTTCTGGAACATGTTCAGGGTGCAGTGATGGGGCAGTGTCCAGGAAAGCTGAGTGAATCTCCTGGAAAAGCAAGTCAGTGCCTCAGTAACAGCACGTTACTGGTTACATTTTAAAGGTTAAGTTTTAAAAGCTCTCAGTTAAACCAGAGCAATTAACAAGTAATCAGGTTAACAAACTACTATATTCTGGATAAAAGGATTTTTCCTTTAGTAATTGCCCTGTGGAATCCACAGACCCTGCAATTTAGGCAGTGGGATGGAAGCAGAGGCTGTGGAGCTGGAGCTCGCCCTGGCCAGGCCACCTGCACAGCTGGGTGCAGGCAGTGCCTGTCATGGGCACTGTCACACACAGCCCCAGGATCATCTCCACAGCCTCTAGATTCTAAAGTGACTGATCCTTCCTTTCCTCAGAGAGGTACATGGCTGCTGTCAGGCCCCAGGTGGACCCTGGGATCCAGATATGACCCTTTCTGAAGGAGAAGGACCTGGACCAGCTTTGAATCCTATGCTTGCCAAGGTTTCACCCAGCGGGTAGGTTCAATCACACTTCTAAAGAACGATAACCTTGCAAGGCAGCAGGTCAGGGTGAGTGAGACTGAGGAAGCACAAACCAGGCCCTGCTCAGAGCAAACAGGAGGCACTTCAGTCGCCAGCAGCCCCCACACACTTGCTTCAAACCTGGAGAGAAACTGCTGCAACATTTAATTGGTAGAATAACAAGAAGAGGAACGTGTGAATGGAGAGACCAGTAGAGCAGATGGTCAGCAAGGACTGCCCAGCTTCACAAGCAAATTCCAGGCGCTTCTGGGATTCCTCTCCCCAGCAGGGTTTGTTTTGTTAGCGGTTTGGCATCCTTCCTTTCTTCCCCTCCGTGTTTTGCAGGAGCAATCTCACTGGGTGCAGGGCTGGGAAAGCGCTGAGCAGCTCTTCGTGGCTCACTGGCCAGTGCTGGGCTCTCCAGCAGGCTCACCCATGGTTCTGCTTCTTCCTCTGCCTTCAAAATGTTATCACCAGCCCTGTTCTTAATCACTGAAGGTCAAACCCAGCTGAGATCTGCAGTTGGCCACTGCTTGTTTAACTCTGTGTGGCTGGGAAGGGGTCAGCTCTCTTCACAGGCTGGGGCAGAGCTGCAGGACCTGGCCTGTCAGCCAGCACGGGGTGCTCTCTGCCCTGTCCTCTGCTGCCAGAGAAATCTGGGCTCTAACTCGCCTCCCACTGAGGCAGGAAAGTCTCCAGTACAGTTCTGGTAGCTCCATGCTCATTCCTGTGCACCTTGCTCAGTGCCTTTCCCAGCAGGCAGGTGTGGGTGTATGAGTACATAGATGTCCCCAGAGGACACGATGCTGCCCAGCTAAGGATGGACTTAAGGATCGTAAAGGTCTCTTCCAACCAAAATGATTCTATGGGAAAATCCAGTATAAGTCATTAGCAAATCCAGAACTGGTCATACTTCTGCAAGAAAACCACTGCCAGTCAAGCAGGTGTATGTCTCTGAGATACCTCCTGCCTACAGCACAGACAGAAGCACTAGTATTTCATCCTCACTAACATTAACACTGGGGCTGAGGATCTCCCTATCAGGTGCACTTCAGCCCTTGGTCAAACACAACAGAAACAGCTCCAAGCACAAAACAGAGGTGTTCAACTCATGCCACTTTCCAGAGCCCTCTGCAGTGAGTCCTCCCGCCCTGCTGGCCACCAACCACGCTTTGAAGAAACACTGGAGGTCCCACTGCAAGTTCAGGTCTGCCTTCAGCAGTGTCCTGGACTCACCCTGGGAGCCTGGGCTGGCTGAGCCACCGGTGGGGACAGGGCAACCTTCCAAGGGGCTGGGGTTTGCCTCATGGATGTCATCACTGCTTGCCATGAGCCTCAGGAACTGGTAACCTTCCAGGAGGAATAAACAAAATCCTCAACAGTCCCTGAGGACTTTCACTTCATACCCTGGTCCTCACTCCTACAAGCACCGTCTCTGAGCAGCAGCCCTGCAGAAGGTGGTGTGCACCTGAGAGGTCCTGCTGCTTACAGTCAAGATCTCAGCTCCTTGGGACCCACCTACAGACTGTGCCCAGCGCTCTGCTCACCTCTGCAGCAACCAAAGGTCCCAGTCCAGAGAGCCCCAGAACTCCAAGGCCCCTTATTAGCCCTCAGGCAGAAAACTGAGACCTGCTCAGCCCTGCTCTTAAATACTCCTCCCAAACCAGCCTCATCCAATGCTTTGAGCACCTGCAGCTGGGTCCAGACCCAGCTGGTCCTTGAGTGCCACCCAGTTTAACCCCTTCCACGCCAGCTGGGGCCGTGCTGTGGGGGCTCGGTGCCCAGTGCCGCGCCAGCCCACGTTCTCCAGCAGCAGGAGGGTGGTTTGTCGTGTGCGGCCACCGCGCAGCATCCCTGTCTAACAAGAAGCGATCTGGCAGAACCGCACCTGAGGTTCCCCAGTGCATCAGGACCCGGAGGGGGGACCCAGGCCGCTGTTCCGCTCCATATTGTTGGTGTTGGCGGGCAGTTAGAGGATTAAGTGCTAACCCCAGTGTGTTTGTGCCGACACGTGTGCACGTTCCTGCCATGGAGGCGGCCGGGCCAGCCAGGGGTGGCCGCTCTTCAGAGCAGCAATGCTCAGCGCAGGATGGTTTTCTGTAGGCCGGGATTATCTTGCTGCTCTGGGCAGCCAGCCGCAGCCCCAATCCCATTACTCCATTAGGATGGGCGTTATAAGGTGACACTCTGCATCTGCTTGACAAAACGCAGCTCCAGACTTCGCGCTGAGCATTTTAACCAAGAGGAATTTAGTTTTCACTTGAGGAGGATTCTCTATTATTATTGGCTTATAGCTGCTTAGAAATAAACAGCAATAAATACTCTGCCAATTTACTTTCAGAAAGTTCTCATTTGAGACACGCCATGCAGAAAAATATTAACAAAATAAACTAGCTTATAAAAGGCTAAAGAGCTTTTTTTTTTTGGAGTGTCAATGTTTGTAAAAGTATTTTCTAAAGAAGCTGCAATTTGAATTAAGCAGCCACTGGTAACATGTTCTCTTGGGGGCAAACCACTGGAGATCACACTGCGCATTTGCAGCTGTGGAATCTCGGAGCAGCAGCCTGAGCAGCATGGAGGGGTGGCCGAGCATTGCTGCGTTCTGGAGTCAGGGAAGCCCAGGAAGAGACCAGCTTTAGGAAAAGCCTACAGCAGGACCCTGCCAGTCCCCCGAGGTAATCCCCCAGCAGCCATCTCCTTTTACATCACCTCATTGTTTGCTGAACATTTGCAAGCTGTGTCTTCCAGCTCTTGGGTATCAGCGTGCAGGGGAAGCAGGACACGGGTGCCGTGACACCGAGTGTAACAGAGTTGTATTGTTCCTGTAATGAGCCCCGGCTCTCGGACGGGAGACACAAAGCTTACACAATTACATTACAAGTGAATAGGATTGCATTAGTTAATGGAGATGACCTCCAAAGAGGAATGTTCTCCTCTTATTAATTTAAGATAATTGCATTAAGTTCTCTTCTCAAACTCAGTCTACAAGGGTGTTTTTCCATGATCTACAGCACGTCAATTCCCATGTAGTTTCTTTAGATTCCTGGTCAGTAGCCATTGTTGATACAAGCACTGGTGTTACCCGTGTCTCCAGGGGGAGAGGAGGGGTTCCAGCAGGATGGGTTCCGTGGCAGGGCTGTAAGCAGGCCAAGGGCTCTACCTAATGTGAATACAGAGCCCAGAATATCCAGCTTCTCCTGAATGCACCAGGCCTCTGACAGCTGTGGAATTTAGGGCCTGGATATACCTGCATGACAAGAATGCATGATGTCCAGGATAGAGCTTTTACCGAAGAGATGCATTTTAGGGGAAAATGATTAAGGATTTTGTGGCCAAAAGTCACCATCACGAGGCATTTGTTTGGGAAAGGGACACAAAGCCCACTCTGCAGGTTGGGTGCCTATAAAAGTGCCGCTTTTCCCACCTGGAAGACTTTCAGAGGCAGCGACGAGCCCCATTCCATCGCTCCCCTTTCTCAAGTTGGCATGCGTTAGTCCAGTGCCAGCCCGGGAGGTGCTAACATGATAAAGTGTGAAGGCTTGAAATAAAGCTTAACGCAGAGTTTGGAATGGAGTTGTTCAGCATTATTGGCTTGTAAATTGTTCCTGTGATGAGATTTAGTAAAAGACTGAAGAGGTCTTTTGGCAGTGGCAGAGTATTTATGATGCTTTTGTACTGGTACACGAAGACTTCCTTGTTTTGCCTGTGTTTGTGGCTGCCCTGGAGGCTGTGTCCTTGTTTGTTAGAGCTTTATACACACCGGTGCCAGAGAGGTTTGGGGCTTTTCCAGCCCTCGAGCACTTTACTGCAAAGGTGACAGAAAGGAAAACTGCCGGTCAGGAATCCTCAGCCTGGCAGAGAGAAGTGGGGCTTGTGGTCCATCTTCAGGGGCAAGAGGTTTGGGGAGGACTGGTGTCTCCCTTGGTGGCTGAAGCTGGGTTTTCCCACCCTTGCTTTCCAGCGCTGCAGGAGTGCTACCGAATCCCTGCTTTTCAGAACAGTATCCCATGGGATGCCCTGGTCCTGCTGCCTGGCTGCCAGAGGAGAGCCCACGATGCCCTGTCCTGGCCTTGGGGATGGTGGTTGGTGACCAGGAGCACCGGGTGTGGCTGGGCAGGGCCGTCCTCTCTGGTTGCACGTGCTGGCACTATGGTTGCCCTCACTGACACTGCTGAGGGTGCCGCTTCGCTTCTTCCACCAAAGCAAACCCCACGCTGTGAGGAGCTGAGCTCAGTGAGGTGCCGGCGGGTCATTTGCTGTGGGCATTTCTACAACAAACTTCAGCTCTGGCGAGAGAGCTCACGAGGATGGAGAGTGTAGGAAGAGCTCGGTGAACAGAAGCTTCGTTTTGAATTTGCCCAGATGTTGTCCCTTGTGTCAGGACAGAGGTCATCAGGAAAGGGGGAGATTCAGGCCAGAGTTTTCACAGGAGCAGGAGAGACATCTTCCTTTAGCTCTCCTCTCACGTCTCCAGCCCTCGCGCTGCTGCTGGCAGTCGAGTGCCTTTGTGTCCCTGTGCCCGCGCTGCGGAGTGTTGGAGTGACGGCTAACGCCACGCTTCCCACCTCGCACGCTTTGGAGGGGTTCCCTTCCCTCAGCGCTACTCTACTTGAAAAGCACCGTCAGGTCCCCTCGGGTGGGAATTTATGGATGTACGAGCCGGCGAAGGGCACAGCCCTCCTCCAAAGAACAGTGCTGTGCATGGCTTCCTAGACCAGCAGAGGCACAGCAGACCTGCCACCACCTCTCTTTAAGCTTTCTAAGGCAGGAAGCAAAACCTGTGTCTGAGCAGAGACTGACAGACTTTCCAGGAAAGACGGCACTCCTGGGATTTCTGGAATAAGTGCTGTAGCAGGTTGCAGCATTTATGCCCCGGTCCTGTCAGGCCAAATGGGACATGCCGCCCCTGCTGACTGCTGGGCTGGTTGCCACTGGGAGTCTCACATTCGGGTTGCAGACACACTTGGGACTCCCTTATTTGTACTAACAACAGAACGAAAGCTGAGCTAAAGGCCAGCGATGTGCGCAAGCAACACTCCTGCAGCGCTGGCAGGAGAATGGCCAGGGACTCGCAGCAGCTCTTCCCGTGGCTCCTCCTGGCAGGTTGTGCTGGTGTGTGGGGACAACTCCCTGTGCGTCTGGTGCAGACTGTCTTATAGTCCTGCCCTTGGTTTTTCCTAATATACTGGACGTTTTGAGCCTAAAAGCAGCAAGTCACAGAACCGTGGCCTGTTTGCAGGAGCAGAGAGCTGGAAATGAGATGCTGCAAGGTCTGGAGGAAGCAGGACATTGCACAGGCAGAAAAAGGAGGCTCAGGGGAGACCTTCTGGCTCTCCACAACTCCCTGACAGGAGGGTGGAGCCAGGGGGGGTCGGGCTCTGCTCCCAAGGAACAAGGGACAGGACAAGAGGAACCAGCCTCGAGTTGCCCCAGGGGAGCTTTAGGTTGGACATCTCTCTGCTCTAGTTTTTAGGCTCTGCTGTGCTGGGGTGGCCCTGGGCACAGGCTCAGTCCCATCCTCACATCCTGAGGACAGACACTGCCCAATGGAAGGGACCACAGACACTGCCCAACCACCTCAGCTGTCCACCAGCTCTTGCTGCCGATGTGGTACATCACACCAGGAACGCCGTAGAAATCCCACCTTACCTCACCATACTGGCCTGCGAGCCCCTCGGGAAGGGACAGATGATCCACCCTTCTGCTCCAGGATCTGGATGCTGGGCTGCTGCTGGCTCCTCTGCTCTGGCAGGCTCCACACTGTGATCTCCAGGAGCTGAGGGTGCTGAGCCGAGGCTGGTGAGAAGGCGTTGAGCGATGACACGACACGTCTCCAAAACACAGGTCAGAGGTTCTGCCCCACAGTTGCTCTACACAGCTAAACCTCTCCTGGGAGCCTCAGCCTGCGAGGAGATGCCTCCAACTATTCCTGGCTCATGGATGGGCTGTTCCATGGTATCCTCCCATCTTAGGCATTGTCAGGGTGGGACTTACAGATTGTCACTGGGTTCATATAAAACATGATGGATCTTATTGTAATCCGTGAAGCCCACGTAAAAAGATACTCTCTAGACATCTATAAAACATGCTGGGATTTGCAATTAAAATACCTGGGTGGTGACTGTGCCCACAACCAGCTTTCCCTCCCTCTTCAGCTTAGAGCAGCAAAATGTAAACCCTGTTTTGCAATAGCTGTTTCAATAACAAGCTGCCTTCAAAGAAATATATTTAGAACAGAGATTTCCCCCCCCATAAGCACGCTCTGCATGTTTGAATGATTTCAGCTGGTTTGGCGAGCGTTCCCTGTGATATCATGATCCGACCATTTCGGTGTGGATTTGGTGTGCTCAGGCACTGAAAGGCTCTCGAAGCCCCATCGCCAGAGTCCCACGAACTGTGTTTCCAGATGCAGCTGGGCTGGGTTACGTTGCACAAAAGCATTCGTCGTGCCTGCCCCAAGCGGGCTGGTTTTCTGTGGGGTCTCACCAGCTGCTGGGGGAGCAGATCCCTGTGCTGGTCACCCAGCAGCGTTTCCTGGTTGTGGTGACTTGTTGGTGGCCACGGTGGCAGAGGAGGCCACACTTGCATGGCCTTAGGTGGCCAGTTATCACGGGCCCGGGTTTCCCCTGTCAAGGCACGTGTGTGGCTTTGGCACTTTCATATTCATAAGGCGTCTCCGTGGGGCAGGAGGTGGGTTGGTTTATTTAAACCCCCCGAGCCTTCCGCAGAGCCGGCTGTTCGCTGTGCTCGCCTAAGCAATGGCTCTGATTTGCAACTGCAGCAGGCAGGGGCTGGGAGGATTTTCTGAATGTCACACAAATATTGATCTTTTCATTTGCCAGAGAACGCCCCCTCCGCCCTGCCAGCCAGGGGACTCACCGCAAACCAGCCGGCTGCCCTCGCCCGCCTGCCCGGCTCTCACTCGATGGTACAAAGCCAGTTCCTCTCATTATCTGCTGGTTGCAGATGTTCTTAAAGCTGTGAATCAGCTGCTCCAGAGCTGATAGCTTTTAGGCTAGGTCATGTTCAGATTTTGGTGAATTTTCCAGCCAAAATGAAGCAGCAGTTTATGAGCAAAAGGACATCAGAGACACTGCTTCGCTGTTACAAACACCCCCTTTCCGAGCGGGGCCCCAGCCCTGCGGGCTGAGCAGCTCAGGCTGCGCGGCAGGAGCAGAGAGTAGCTCTGCAGAGCCGCCGCCGAACCTGGGGTCCTACCCATCCGAGCATCACATGCCAAGCATGCTCCTCACAAGGGCTCCTTTGTTGCCGCAAAGGGCTCACCTGAGCAGCCGACTGCGCGGGAGGGTGTAATTAGCAACAGGAGCCCAGCCACACTCGTCCTCCCTCAGGCAGCTCCGATCATGTCTCTGCAGCTCTCCAAATTTTTTGCCCAGGTGGTGAAACTGAGGGGGGTGGTACAGAGGGATGAGCTCTGCTCCCACCATCCCCTCCTTGCCTTCGGGAACGTCTGCTCCTCAGAGCCCCGCTGCACGGGGACAGCAATGCACAGAGACGCCTCCACTTCACAGTGGGTGGAAATGTACAGAAAGATTTAAAGAAAGCCCTGAATGGCTCTTCAGAGCCCCTTCACACACACACCTGAAGGGAGTTTGTAGTGGATACTTCAGCTGCTTCAGCTGTAGACCTATTTTTCATCTGCTTGTGGTACTGTCTGGAGAGAAAGGCAACCCCCACAGGACAGTTTTGGTGGGGGCTGACACACTCCTGTGGCCAACATCTGAAGAAAACTCAGACCACTGTGGTCTACTTTACTGTTGGAGACTGATACTTGGCTTGATATTGGTTAGGTCACTCTACCTCCCCTATTTTCCCAAATTAAACAAGATGCTGCCTTCCAGAGCCAAATAAAAGGTATTTAGGTAAAGAATACATCGTGCGCAAAGTGAAAAAATAAGCTTTGAATTAACTACCAAAATGCAGGCAGTTGCGCAGTGAACTGTATATATTTTCAGTCCAAGATTCCCCTCGATATTCCCTCGAGAATTTTCAAGACTGTATTTTAACCAGGAAGAGCAAAGGCTGCACCCGGCTGTGAGAGCAGAGAGCCCACTGCAAATCCTCAGTGTCCCTGTGGGCAGAGCTGCAGCCACGAGGGCTTCCAGCTGAGCGAGAGAAATGCACAATAAAACACTTCTTTGTGCTTTAGAATGCGTGTTGCTGTCTCCCTGGAGCAGTAGATTTAGAAGTCCTGAGGCTCAGTGCAAATCTCGAGGGTCAGATCCTATTTTCCCATGCAGGATGCACTGGGATGCAGGCGGCACTGCCCTGAGCGGCACTGAGCTGGAACATGGGCATTCATGCCTGGAGGGCAGTGGATGGGTCAGGACCCCAGAAGGTGGCTCTCCTTAGACTCTGAAGGACGTTGCTGCTTGTGCCGGGCACTGGCTGGAGACACCTGTACCCGTTCCAGAGCACATCTGGCTGCCCACTTTGTCCTGGCCCCCAAGATACACTCATTGCCTTAAGTCTAATTGAGATAAGACTCCAGCCAGGCTCTCCACTGGTGGAAGCGATGCTGTTGCCCTGACCAGATGGGGATGGTGCCAGTCCCATGGGGACGGCAGTAGCTCTGTCCCAGAGCTGCCCCTCCATGGAGCTGTTCCCACCCAGTTCAGCTTTCACCCATCTTTTGGAGGCTGGCGAGCGCTGCTTCTGCAGCTGCCTGGAGGCTCCAGTGTTTCCTCGCCAAGGCTCTTCCTCCAAATGCTGCTCACCAGAGAAACAAAGGGAAGCGAGAGAGCAGAGACGTGCGGCCAACGCCTGAACGCAGCCTCCAGCTCCTCAGGGCTGTGTTTGTCTCTGCCTCTGCTGTTAATGCGAGTCAACATCCTCACCCAGATCCCCTCCGCCGCGGCTGTTTCAGGACAGGGCAGAATGTAGCCCTGACTTGGAGCTGCTGTGCAACACGTACCTCGTGCGCTTCCACCCCACGTGAGATACCGTGGGATTTTCACAAGCCATTTGAGACAAAAGGTAAAATCAACCAGGAGGAAAACATGTTAGCAACAGAAAACAGGACTCAGAGACAGGTGAGGTTCTGCCAGGTCGTGCTTCTCTTCCCAGCTGAGCTCAGCCCCCGCAGCTTGCTCTGAAAATGCTGGGAATTGGATTGGGGTAGGGGGGAGGGTGTTGTCTAGAGGAGGGGGAATTGGTCCTGGAAATGCCCAGGAGAACTTTCTCAACACAGTTCTGCAGGTAAAACTCTGTAACATTATCATCCTCAAATAATTTCAAAAGAAGCCCCCTGTCCTCTAGGCAGACAAAGAATAGCTTGATACGTTGCTAACAAAGCCTCTTAAAAGATAAAGAGCAAAATAGAAGGCAAGGAGAGCATGCCTGGCAGGCAGACAGGAGCTGGCCAGTATAGGCCAAATTCTTTAGGAGTTGAGTTTCCGTTTGGGCTCAGCTTTCCCGTGGATTCTATACACCTAAAGAAAACAAACCGTAATCCTATCTGGGGCCCAGCACTCTATTTATTTCACCTGGTGAAAAGATCTTGCCAATTCCTCCATGCTGAAACCCAGCAGCTGCCCAGCAAGGGAGCTGGGCCCTAAGTATGTTCTGCATTACGGAAAATTTGATATTAAAATACAAATGTGGTCTTGCGAGGATGTATTTGCACTCGCACTGTGCGAGACATTCTTCCAGGTTTCTCTCCTATTTCGCTGTGTGATTTGGATCCCGCTCGCTGCTGGTCCTCAGCCTGCAGTAATCCCGTTATACAAGCTATAATCCGCAGATTACAAGCGGGGGAAGCGCACAGCCTCTGCTCACCCCCTCGCAGCCGTGCGTTTCGCCTTGGTTTAGGTGAGGAGCTGGGCAGAGGAGCGCACCGGCCAGAAGGACATGTCAACTGCTCCTTTAAATGGCTCAGAAATAGGGTCCCCTCCCTTTGCCTTCCCCTTGGCTATATCTCTTCCTTCCTCTCCCACTCCTGTGACTCTGGAGCAGCTGCAGGCCGGGGGCTTTGCTGAGTTGGGACATAGCTCCTCAGCCAGTCCCTGGAGCCCCGGGAGCTCGCACCCATCGGCTCACTGGGCTCTCATGCCAGGCAGGGCAGGCTCCTGCCTGAGGGCAGGGTTGCCCCACGCTGGGGTGCAGGGTGAAAGATGGTGGGTGAAGCCACCCATGCTGTGCACCCGCAGGAGCAGTCTCAGTGTGCGGGGTCCTGCGGGGACAGGACCTCCCACCCGTGCCCCGCGCCCAGCCGGGTGAGCTGCAGCCACGAGCAGGGGCACCGGGCATGACTGCCTCAGAGGAACGCTCCCACCAGCAAAACAAGAGCAGTTGTGTTTCTAGCGAGTAAGGAGACAAAAAGCCAAACATTTTCCGCTCTCATTTCTCTTTCCTGTGTTTTGTTACTGATACCTCCCCATGGGCATTGGAACTCTGACAGACGAGCTCTGCAACGGATTAAAGGGTTTCTGTGCTCAGCTGTCAGAGGTTGCTGTCCCTGAGCGGGACGGTGCAATCAGATCCTGCCCGCGCCCTGGCCCTGCTCCCCAGCTCTGTGCACCAGCCCCGGTGCTGCTGGTGCAGGGTAGGGACAGAGCAGGCGCCCAGGCTACAAGCTCGACCTTCCCGAGCCTCCCCTTTCATGGTCAGGTTTGCCCTCGATTGAACTTGCCCTCTTAAGATGTCCAGGGAGGTGACCCTACAATCAGCCCCTTGAAGGCGCGCAGGAGCAGGTCCGTGGCTCTCAACTTCTGCCCAGGAAGAGGGAGAAGCGATGAGTCTGCTGCACTGGGCGCGGGAAGGGTTCTTGGAAAGTCCAGCATATTTTAGAGACTTGCACAGAATTGCTGCTGAAACCCCAGGGCTGGGCCACCGAAGGGTCCCCAGTGCAAGGACCCTCATGGGGCAATGCTCATGGCAACCTGCTCCTGTCTGCCCCAGCACCATCAAAATCCCACTCTCCTCACAAGCTGAGGTTCCTATCCGAGACACTTCTCTATCCGCCCGTAATTAGCAGTACTTGGGAAATAAAAGCCCAACATACTTGCAATATTATCACAATCATTTCAGGCTTTCTTTGGAGATGGACGCCTCTGACAACATCTCCTCAGCTGCTTCCCAGGCTGATAAGTCACACAAGTATGCAAGGAAGAGTGGTGAGGAGATACAATCAGCATTTCCACCCTGCATTAATTCTTAAACATCACCAAAGGGAAAGGACCATTTTCCAGAACTCCCACTTGCTGCAGCTTTGGGCAGAGTCTCGTTAAGGGCTGTTAGGTCAGTTTGTGCTTGGATTCACTTTGCGGTCTCATGGCAGCACAGGGTTCACAGGACTGTGCTGCACATTAATGTCAGCCCTGCACCACCGCACCTCTGGGAGAAGTCACCTCCTGCCATCCGGGGGAGAACCGAGGCAGGCATCATTCCAATAGCAGGAATCTCCAATACTGACAGAGGAAAATGAAACATTGGATGTGAACACTCGATCTGTTCTTACGTGGCCAAAAGGTGGATTTTTGACTTCTTTGATGATGTGCTCCCGAAGTCTATCGAACACACAGAAGCTGCTCACTTCTGGAGACACCCAAAGACAAGTGGCCACACTGGGGACAGTTCCAGATGGGCGAGCAGAAGGAGGTGCTGTGTTCCCACAGGGAAACCTCTCAAACTGTCCCATGAAACATTATTTCCAAGCAGTGTGTTTCTTACCTCTGCTTTGGCCACTGGCAGTGGGAGGTGTTGGTGCCCGGTGCCCGCTCCAGACAGGAGCTGGACAGGGCAGCTGAGCTGGGGTGAAACCTGGTACAGATGGCCTGGAAAGGGGCAGTGGTGAGGGGGTGACATCCCCAAAGGAGCTGAGGAGCTGCCAACACCCGTTGTCACACCGTTTTCAGGTTAAACAGTGCCGGGGCCAAGCAATGCCACTTTGAGGAGCAGGCAGAGCTCGCCAGCTGTTTCAGTCTTGATGGCTCTCAAATAACAAGATTAGGCAGTTGGAGGCTACAGGAAGGATACCAGTAATTACCTCCTGATTGGTAAGAGCTGTAATTAAAGTGCAGTCTATGTCAAACTCTTGGAGCACCAGTCCGGTCCGCTCCATGTAGCCATCCCTCCATTTGGTTCTCATTTATGTTCCTTTCCAGATATAATCTCCTCTGGACCTTGCCAAGCATCGTTAGCAGCTGGTGCTATGTAGGGGCATCTGCTGGGGGCAGCTCCTGTCTGGGGGGGCTGGATGAAGCTGCTGCCCTATGGCCTGGTGGTCACCCAGAGGGTCTAAGAGTAGAGGCTGCTGTCTCCTGGGCATCCTTGGGGTCTGCAGCGAGCTCTGCCCATGGGCACAGACACGCTCTGTCCACCACTGCTCGTGGTTGCCCTCACTCTGGGAGCTCTCTGGGTTCACTTGCCTTGGAGACCACGATGTGCTCCAGATCCAGATGGTAACACCTGAGGTTTTAGCTCCCTTTGGACAGGTATCCTCTCCACTCACTATGCTGGTGGCTGCCCCAGGTTAGGGTGAGCTCAAGGGAAAGAGGAAGACAGAAATGAGTGGCCTCTATCTCCGTATCTCCTCCGGCCCTTGCTGAGGTGAGGAGATGCCCCTGTCCATGAGCTGCTGGCAAACGCTGCCTTCTGGGGTCCCTGGAGCGCTGAGCAGAGAAATCTGTGCGATCGTGTATCTCATATGCTTGTAGGTTTGCTCATCTTCTATCTTTGGTGATTCAGTTTATGTTTTAAAATGTAGAAAGGCCTCCTACGTACATGATGTCTCTATTGTATAAAAATATCAGCCGTGGTATTTTCAAAATATCTCCCCCTTCCAGCAGGAACTGCACCCAACCACCATTGCAACTGCTGCTCATCTCCCGACCAGCTGGAACACCACAACTATGCGGAGATAACGAGAAGAGCTGCTGTCCCTCAGCTGTAAATGAATGTTTACTACAATAAGGGCATGTCGTCTACCAGATGATGGTTAATAGCAGTCCGCTAAACCGATGGAGTTAAACTCCGCTGTGATTGAGGGCAGCTGCTGGGATTGATGCTCACTCTGCCTTGCTAAATGCGCTGCAGCCAAGTGATTAGTGTTTTCCAAAGGGAACCATCGATCACCTCTTGTGTTTGTTTATTCTTCAGCAGAGGAGCCGGCCGGCTCATGGAGTGTGGGGTCCGTGGGCTGGGGGCTGCCTGAGCCACTCAGTGCTCCCAAAGGACTCTCCTGGGTCGGGGTCTAGGCAGCAGCCGCATGGCAGGATCGGCTGCCCGGGATGCTCTGGTGAGTCCACGGCCGCTGGCTGTCCCACGACTGGAGCTGGGTCCTCTGGGCAGGCTCATCTGTCCCTGGCAGGGAGATCGGTGAGCACGCTGCTGCTGTTCCTCTGTGGGTGCTCCAGCTGGAGCCTCGATGCTCAAGGTCCTTTCCACGCAGGTACCTCCACACCTCCAAAGGGCATCTGATGCCAGAGCAGAGGTACAGAGACCACCCATTATTGTCAATTCTGAGAAGTGGTGAAATTCCCTCTCTTTTGGGGCAAACATCATCATTCACCATGCAGGGGAAGGGATGGTTGTTAGAGGGGCTCAAAGCCACATGCTTGGTAAATGGTTCTCCCTGCCTGGGACTGTCAGGCGAGGTCTGGCATCCAAGGGTCTGTGCTAGTTCCTCGTGGTCGGTGCAGCAGATGAAGCTGGCCTTACCATTTTGGCATTGGCTGAGTAGAGGCTGGATGCTCTCTGCTGAGAACGGTGAGTATTCCTAGAGGAATGTCATGAGGAAGGAGTGGGAGGAAAAAAGGAGCTTTATCTTTCTTAGTTGAATTTTCAGGGTCAGCTGAGCGACGTTGCCGAGTAGCTGGAAGGGGACACTGTGGATCTGCCACATGGCCCCAGAGTTGCTGCTCTGCCCAGGAGACGTTTAGCTTGCTTGCTTCTTCTGGGCATGTTTGCTCAGAATGTAACTCACATCACCGGGCAGTGAGGATTCTCTTCAGCCTTCCCTACAAGGGTCCTGCGGCGGCTGGTCTGCTACGGCGAAATTAGCCTCTTGGTGGTTGCGTTGTTTCTGATTAACTTAAATACATACACTGAGACCATGCTGCTAAGCAAAGCTGAATTCGTGGCCTGTGCGCGCTCCTGTGTGGTCGCAGGCGTGGTGGCTGCTCAGCCCCATCGCTGCCTGCCCATATCCCAGACTGCCCCAATCCCTCCCCATGCAGAATCCCAGTTTGCCCCAGTTTCCCCAGTCAGCACGGGCGCCGGCAGCCGGCAGTGAGCTGCTGGGTGACCGACCCTCGCCAGGGGAAACCGACCTACGGAGAGGAGCCTCAGCCGATGCGCGGGGCTCGCAAGGGGTAGGGTGTGTGTGTTTTTCAGGATCATATTTTCTCATGCCAATACTTGTAGCTGTCTTTGGGAAAGCTGATGACAGCCGGGGCGTGGAGGAGGGTGCTGCATAATGGTTCAATGCCATATAGCGACCCCTATAGTTAAGGTTACATGAGAATTTCTATAGGCTAAAAATTTTCCCAAACATTCACCTGCTGGGCTTAAATTTTCCATGCTTGTTGTTTGCCGGAAGGTGAATTGTTTTCAAGCTTGAGAAAAATTCCTTTGGCTGCGTCTAAATTATGGGAGAAGAGAAAATACTCTCTTCCCACTGGAAAATCTGTAGCGACTTTTTTTTCCCCTCTTCTTCTTCAGACAGGACTACAGAAAAAAAATCCAGAGTCTGAAAAGCCTCAAAACTTGACCTGAACTGAGCTTTTCTGCAAGCCAAGTACCTCAGTGGGAAGATTAAAGTGAAGGAAAAAATGGGGTAAGAAAATTGGAGGCTGGGCAAAAGGGGCAGGGGGAGGACATTTCTCTGTTTGAGCTCACTCTACATTTCCATCATTTCTCTCTGTTCCTTTTTTGGTGTTGCCTAAGAGAGCTCCAGGAGCTCTGCAGTTGCAGGGCTAGCGCCGATGGGGGTGCAGCGGGCGCTGCTCTGGCGCCTAGAGGCCAGCGGTGCCCGTGGGCAGGGCGGGCAGAGCCCAGGCTGAGGCTGGAACAAAATACTCCCCATGCAGCAAAGTTGAGCGGTGTGTGTGGTTCATTACACCCTCAGCACACCAAGGGGCTATTCCTTTAAACCTCTTTCCATGCTGTGAAGCTTTATTAAAAGGCATCGCTAAGAATGATGAAAACAAAGGGTGGGAACTTCTCTGTCCTCTGAAGCACCTGGTTAACTGGGGGAAGAACTCTTAAGGCTGATGAGCACTCTGGAAATTTTTGTGCTAAGAAACGTGAGCAGTTTCTTTTAAAGTTTGTTGTTTTTTAAGTAAGCAAGTTACGAGCAGGATGTGTGTTGATGAAGCTGCACCATTAAATGAAGGAAATGTGAAAAAAGTGGATTCTTACACTGAAAAGGGTAGATTCTTACACTGACTCTCTCCTCCATGGTGCTTGCAAGGTTTAAAGAAAAGATACATTTTTCTGATTATGTGGGACCAGACAGAGAGTCGTGTAGTAACATGCACATGCTTGGACACCTTTCCTAGTCTCTGGAAATCTGCAAGATGCGCTGGAGAGTCGAGGAGCTGCTGGCTGGGTGGCCGGCCTGGCTGAAGGTGCGTGATTAGAGCAAACACGTAGGCACAGCACCCACACCGCTGTTATTTAGTGGATCCAAACACACGTGCCCAAAGGTTTGGATTTACCCTTAACTATCCAGCATGAACAGTTAAAACACTCATTGCACAACCTCCCCAAGCCATTCTGGGTACAAAGTGTGACTATCGATGGCTGTTTCCTGACTTCTTTTGAAGTTACGCAACCAGAGCACCACATTCCTGTGATTTTTGCATCTCGTGCCGGCTCCTGCCTTTGGCTGGCAGGTATTTTCTGGAAGGATGGGTGATCCCTGCCTCCCCCCCCCAGCACACCCCGCACTGCCTCTGGCTGCAGGTGCGGGTGCCGCGATCGTGGCTGCTGCTCGCGCTGCGCATGGGGGTTCCGCAGACGTGCCCGATCCTGCCGTGCTCTGAGCTCAGCTGCTTGGGACAAACCTCCGGAGGATGGGATGGCCGGGGACCCTGCTGGGCTGCCCAGCCTGGCTGCACCCTCCATAGGCAGCTCTCTCCAGTCATCCTCTCCCAAGGGTGGGACGCTCCTTCCCACCCCGATCCAGTGGGAGAGGTGACCCTGCTTGTGACCCTCAGGAAGGGTCAAGCTCTGTGTCTCCAACTGTGTTCTCCCCTCCAAAGAAGGGGAGATTTTGTGATGCTCTAATCCCACTTTCAGTGATGAGTTTATCAGTTTTCAGAAGATCTTGCTCTGGCCTTCTGTGCTTTTTAATTTATTTGACGCCACTCTTCCAGCCGCTCCAAGCATCACAGAGAAAAGGAAACAATATCTGAGAAGTGCCCCCTTCTCCATCCAGCAGCTCTGCAGAGAGA
Source organism: Baryphthengus martii (assembly GCA_013396935.1). Taxonomy (NCBI): domain Eukaryota; kingdom Metazoa; phylum Chordata; class Aves; order Coraciiformes; family Momotidae; genus Baryphthengus; species Baryphthengus martii. The sequence goes on along the minus strand of VWZK01011735.1, from coordinate 992,688 downwards.
GACAGTATTTGCATTGTGCACCGGTTTCTCTTCGCTGTCGGCTCTCGGGAGAGTTGATCCGGCTCTTGAAGTGGTTTGGGGTGGAACAGAATGCGCTTGTGCTGAAAACAGCACAGGGATTTTAGTCACTTCTTGAAATGGGGAAAATTGCCTCATTTTTCAGCATTTGGCCTGTGATCCCACACTTCCCTAGCTCTATGTAGGGATTAGTTCATACTTTTTTGGTGTTTTTGGCCTGAAATTAACGCTCCCAGCCAGAGGATAGATAATTCCACTTGCGCTGATCCCCCGGGGCACACGCAGGGCTGCAGAAACAGGAAATAGGAAACGTATTACATACCTTTTCCCCTCAATTTTATTTTCATAATGCATGGAAAATAGCAGAGCTCTGAATTATTTGAAATTTTAGAGTTATTTAATATTTATTTTTGAGAAACAATCTTTCTTTTCAGGGAGGCCTCGTGGTGTCAGAGCAGCCGTCTGGCCAGCTCCGGCCAGAGCAGGGGTGTGAGGAGGCTGATGGGCCGAGTGGCCCCGGGGCGGGGGTCTCTGCTTCCTGAGCACTGGGTGTGCGGGGGCATGCGGCCCCCAGGCATCCCCAGCTCCTAGGAGAGGGGTACTCATGGCTCTGCAGCCCCAAATCCATGGGGCAAGGGGGACAATACTCAGGGCTTGCAGCAGAGGGGAGTTGGCATCAACATGAACCGTCTCCATCATGGCCCCGCCATGGCAGTGTCTGCTTTTCAGCATCAGCATTAAAAAGTCACAAGTTTTCAGCTGTAGCCCAGCAGAGGGGCTGCAAGCGGCTGGAGCACCTCAAATACACCCAAAGAACCCCACTCCACCCTTGCAATTGTGCAACCTCAGCACTCCCGGGGACGGTTACCCCACGGGAGCGACTGCGTCAGGACAGGAGGATCCCGGGATACCCGCAGACCTGGCAGCGTGCATGGGGCGGCTGTTTGTCTGTGCAAAGCCTGATCTTGGATTCTGTTCATCTGGGAAGAGGGAAAGGAGAATATTTAATGTCAGGGGTTTATTTTCTGATTTAAAACCCCAGGCTAATAGCCTGTCTTCTAGGCGTATCGCGGCGCTTTGCTGTGAGGGGTTCTGCGTCTCGAGGCGCATCCGCGCGTTTCTTCCACCATGGTGAGGCTGGAGGCAGGCTGCGCGCTGGGAGGCGATGCTGCGTCCTGGGGCTGCAGCCCTCCCGCTTCTCTGATCCCTGTTTTCCTGCCTGTAGGCACTGCATGAGCCCAGTGGGTTCCTGGTTCGTGTTTGCTACAACGGAAATAATATCAAAAGGCATTTGTAGACTATATAAAAAGCAAAAAGCTAAAGAAAAGAATTAATGAAGAACTCATTATCTCAATCTGATGTTTTGGTTTCTGATTTTCTTCTCAGAAAACAACCTCCCAGATGTGACAATCCATTTAATTATGGCTTGGCCTATGGAGGGGTTTAACTGGCACGTGCTGGGACTTGGACAGTTTCTTATTAACAGTGGGGGAAAGTTGGGACTGGAAAAGCCTCGCATTTGGCTTGTGTGTTTCTGGGTGTCAGATGCTCCTAAGTGCCTTACATTTTGCCAATCCATTCTGCATCTCTCTAATTTTCAGGGCTTTCAACACTTTCTGGTGAGCAAAGCCTGTGGATAACCCGAGTAAATGACTTTTTCCATGAATAGAGATTGGCCAGAGAAAGCTGAGTGATAAACAGAATAATCCTTTTTGTGCTTTTCCCAGCTCCAATCTTCTTTGCACACCAAATAAACACTCTCAAGCTGCTTAGAGCAAAATCTCTAATAGGCTGTGGTGCTTGGGCTGTGCAGGGCTTGGCTCTGTGTCAGATGGAGGGACAGGACAGTGGAATAAAGTCCCAAGATTTTTTTGGGCATTAGTTTACATACCCCCAAGCATAGTGTATTTTGGCACTTGGGTCGCATTACGATATAATCCACTAGCACTCAAAATAGTCTCAGCCTCAAAAATGGCGCTTTTTTTTTGCTCATTTCTTTGGCTTTTCCCAGAGCCCTGCATTAGGACAGAGAGCTCTGTGTAGAGAGACCTGGGAAACGTCGGCATTGAGTGGCGTCGAGCACCCGTGTCCCTGGCTGGATCTGGCCCTGGAAGCTGCCAGGATCTGACAAACCAGAGACAATCAGCCCCTGCCCTTGCTGCTCCGGGTTGCCTCTGAAACTTCTCTCCCTCTTTGCCAACTTTTGTCACTATCTTTATTTGTTGTGTGAGGTTTGTTTGTTTTTTTCCAAGTGCACGAGCGTCAACAGTCTGGGTCAGCACAGGGAATGTCTCAGGGGCTCCCAGAGCTGTGGTTGGCTGCTCATCTTTCTTCAGGATGCTTTAGGTGGTGGTTTGACTCAGAAACTGAAACGATCTGGGCTTTGGGCCGCCAGAAGATTTCACCAGAGGAGCACACGGGGGAGGGTCCGGCATCGGCTGCAGCAGCACAAGGAGCTGTCGTCCGAGCTCCGCAAGTCCCGGGTTTTAATCCTGCAATTTCTGCTTCTGTGCAAGTCCAATAAAACTCTGCATTTCAAAAGTGACCAACGTCTTTGGCTTCTGCAGCAGCGCTCTCTTCATTTATGTATTAAGAACGGCCGTGTAGGAATAACTTGTATAGAAATAGAGCATTTCTCACTTTCCCAAGTGGGGAGATGGCGCACAGGCCAGCCCTAGAACAGGTGGTAGACGTTATTGTCAAGTAAAAGAAAGACTTTGCAAGTAATTAGTTAAATTACTCAGCCAGCATCTCACCAAAGAAATACCTTGTGAAATGCAGAGGGTAGATTTATCGAGATGCGAGTGCTCAGCATGCACTGACGTGCAGTACAACGAGGTAAATCTGTTCTGAAATATCCTCTGTGAGGTGTTGGTGGAACTGAACCGTCCACACAACTGCTACGTCTGCCTAAAAAGAAATAATTCCTTTGTTTCTGGCAAATAATCCAGACTGACAAAAATAATTACAATAATAGGAAATAGAAAATGAAAAAAAAAAAAAAAGTCTCGATCAATACAGCCTGAAATAACTGAAGCCTGACAGAGAGTGTTTGTTCCCTGGCTGCTCGGCAGGAAAATGCCGTCAGGAAATGTGTGGAAATGTTTTTAAAGTGTTTACAAGTGGCAGCGAGAAGAACCTTTTCATCTGCCCTTCGTGCCCAGCTCTGCAGCTGCTGCTGCCGGGGGCTCCCAGTCAGAGGGGGCTCCCTGATGGGGTGGCCGGGGAGCCAGGAGTGCCAGGGGCATGGGTGGGAGTCTCTGCCGCCCCTTGGGGGCTGACCCAGAGGGGGTCACCTCCCAGAGGGACTGGACACAAAGGCTTTTATTCCAGAGTAGCAATGTGATGGTTGGAGACAGGAGTGACTGCTCTCAACAATTCCACACAGACCCGTCTGGGGTCCTTCCTGCCCACATTGGACAGCAGGGCCCTGGGACCCCGGTTGTGGTGGAAAATCAGTGTGGCTTCACCAGAGCAGCGTGCCTTCACCGTAGAAGTGTAGCTTCACTGGAGCAGCATGCCTTCACCGGAGCGGTGTGGCTTCATGGTGGCACGGGGGCTGCAGACCTTGAGGCGAGTGCTGGTGCAGGGAGAGGCTGATTGAGCTCGTGCTGCTGCCTGGATATCCAGAAATCCTGAGGAACCCAACTTTGTGCATGTGGGTGAGAAAAGGTGCCCTGCCTCTGCAGATCAATGCCGCCTTTCTTTTGGGAATGGTTTCCTGCAGTCTTCCAGCATAACCTGTCACTTGTTGGTTAAGCCTGCGCCAGGTAGCTCAGACCCAAACCCCGCTTGCGGTTACGTGCCGAGAGGGCGGGAAGGGAGATAGATGAATGCGGTCTCTGCTTCTGCAGAATTCAGCAAACGCTGTGCTGAGGGCCGTCCCGAGTTATCCATTTCTGCAAGAAACAGTGTCTTGCTGCATTGTGCCTGGAGCCTGCTAATTAGCTGTAAGTGATATAATGTGACTGGGATTTCAGCTCAAGCGTGAATGACCTATTCCCAGCTAGCTGTGGCACTTGGCATGAGTGCTGCTCACGGACAAAGCATGCTGGGAGGCATCCCCTGCTGCCGAGCCTCTCCAGCCTGACCAGCTGGCACCAAGCCTGACCTCACAAGCTATTTGTTGCTGCGTCCCTTGTTCCTGTGCCCCTGATGCTATGAGCACTGAGCATGAGATGCCTGGTTACCACCCAGCCCCCAGGCTGGCACCGTTTTGCTGCCTTCTGGGACCGGGAGGAGTTTGTGAAAATGAGCTTCGTTTATCTGGGAGTTCCGTTCCCTGCTGGGTCCAGACGTTGATCCCCACACTTCTCCAGGGAAGGTTTTCGTGCTCGCCTTGGCTTGCCCGCGTGCCTGGTCCCACCAGGACTCTGCAACGTTAGAAAGTGAAGGATGGGCCCCAGCGGAGCAGGGCTGCTCGGCTGCGATGTGTCCCCACTCGCTGTTGTCTGTGGCATGGTGTTCTTCCGGCTTTTCCTCGTCGCCTCTCAGCAGACTGTGGCCAGAGGCCTCGCAATGAGCACCTCGGGGTAGGTGTCTGCAAAACCCCGGGTTTCTGTGCAGTTTTTGTGGGGCAGGCAGCAGCAGGAGCAGCAGTGCCCACATCAGTGCCCAGGCTGTCCCAGACCGGTGTCCTCTTCCCGGTGTGTGTCTGGAGCCACAGGCAGCTCCGTGTCCCCTCTGCACCGGTCACTGATCACTGCTTTGCCACCTCGGGTGATGCGGGTTTGCAGTGACAACGGGACCCAGGTGACGGCTGGGCATGTGCTGACTGTGCTGAAGAGCAGCCTGGAGGCTTGGAGGGGTCTGCCAGAGGCGGTGAGCATGCAGCCACCCCCTCTCCCTCTTTCTGCCACCTGGAAGGGCCTGACCATGGGGTGGATCTTCCACTTAGTGAACCTCTGAATGCAGCAGGTTCAGCCCAGAGCAGCACAGGAGGCACCGGTTCCTCCACTGGACAGACAGACCAGGATGAGAAACATGGATTATACTACACTTCTTTGCAGCTTCCAAGAGAAAACTCATTCCGCGGTGGTGGTGGGGAAGTTACTTGAAGAAACAGAGGCAAATTCTCTTTTGCAAGGGCTTTGGTGGGCACACAGCTGATGCTCTGGGTCATGGATCAGCAGAGTGGCTGCTGGTGGACTTGCTCTGTTCCACTGAGCTGGGAGTTTGTACCTGAGACATCCTGAACTGCAGGGCTGCCTCGTGCAGGTGAGGCTGTGGGACATCCGGCTCCATCAGGAGGATGACAGCAGTAGGTGGATCTCCAAGAAGGTCATTGCAGATGAGCCCCTTATGGATCTGGTGGTGCCTGGGGCTCTCTGTTTGCTTCAGATCTCAGAGAATCTCCCCCAGATCTCCTGTCAGCACGGCTGCTCTGCTAGAGATGCCGCGAGATGATTCCTGACGCTGAGTGAGCACTGGTGCTGCAAGGGTTGGAGTTGTTTCACACTTCTACCCTCCAAAAAATGGGACAAAAATTCATTTGCAAAAATACACCTGGCAAACTCCGCCGCCTAAAATTAGAAGTGCAATTTTATATCTAAGTGCCAAGAACAGATGAACAACAGGTCAGGCACAAATAGAAATGGCCACATGATTAATATTGGATGAACTTTTACAGTTTGGGTGCCAACAGATGCACGATAAAATTTCCCCGCAAAGTAAACATACGAGGATGGTTCTCGTGCCAGTTTTCAGTTTCTGCCGCACATTACAAAAGCAAGCTAATTGCAGTTAAAAATACTGAGCGGCAAATCCTCTTACCAGAGAAGGTGCAGTTTCCAGATCTGCCACACAAGTCACAGTGATCATTCCCAAAGCCGTATATTCAGAGTAAGATAATCTGCTTGGCCAAAATTTCTCACTGCAGGAATGGCATTGAGTAGGTAAAAGATAAATACAAGAGCCTGTGGAGATTAAATAGATGAATATCTGTAGGCTCCACACTTCTGCAGCTCATCCAGGGAGACTGTTTATTCCTGCACGTGCCCCACAGACTCGCATGGCTGACGGATGCCGGTGCCTGGAATACACTGCTTGACTTGCAAAAAAAAGGCAGCCCTCTTTGATGATGCAGAAATCATTTTACTTATTGAAGCAGTGAATGTTAATGGTTATTAATTGGAAAAGGCTCTCCAGGGGCCACGTGTGTGTGGGGCTAGCGAGCGCTTTGCAATTCCAGCATGAAATGAGTTACTCCACAGCATTAAAATGAGAACAGCTCTCCCCAGCATCCCTAGAAGGCAATTGAATTGTTACTGCGTGGCACTGGCCCTTCCCGCTTACCCTGCCTTGACACCAGGAGCCAGGAACCCTTAGCTCTGAGACATAAAAATCTGAATTTAACCTGAAATTTAGTGGGAGAAATGTATTTTCAGCCCTCCCCATGTGCCCTGGAGTCGCAGAGTTGTTTTGTTTAGGAGGTGTTTGTCTTGTGGTAACTGTCACAACAGGGCTGGGGGGGGATGGTGACCCCCAGGAGGGATGCTGCAGAGGAGGCTCCTGCGCTGGGACCCGCTCTGCTGAAGTGGTCCCGAGGACGAGGACAGAAGCGGTGGCAGCAGGTAATCACAAGACTAACTCAGTTTGCAGAGATGAACCAAGTTACCGGTAGCCTTTGCTTCTCAGGGTGCTCAGGAATTCAGGTGGGTGGGTGGGGAGCAGGTTTAGTCCCACTCTGTGGATGCTGAGCAGCAGCCAGGGACACGCTGTCCACTGCAGACCGGTCACCACAGCCTCTGCTGGCCTGTGGAAAGTGGCATGGGGTGATGCAGGATGGGACCAGTTGTAGACATGGGACTTGGGGAAGACTTGTCTTAGAAAAGAAGCGGCCTCTTTAAGGCATCCCTTCCTCTCCTGTGAAAGGGAAGGTAAAGCAGGATCGATAAACCAGTGGGGACTTTTAAATTGTGGGGAGAGGTCATGGCCAGAGAGACGATCCGATCTACTCATCATGCCGAAAGGTTTGTGCTCCTGCTGGTAAATCCTTTGCTGCCACTGCCCTGCCTGTTGACGGAGTGTCTTGGGAACCCCCCGCCCACCCGCGGTGAACGCAGCCTTTATTTGCTGGGGGAAGGAGAAAGTTTGAGTGCTGGAGAATTAAACGCCCTGATGAAGGGCACCTGCCGGATTCGTGGTCCTGCTGCCCGTCATGCGGGTGATGTATTGCGATAACACATCACGGGAGCAGTGGCATTGGGTGAAGTATGGCTGCAATCGATCACCGGGCCAGCGCTGATCGCACTGTACATCAGCAAAGCTCCAGCTCATGGCACCGAGCTCTGGCACAGGCAGGATGGGACGGGCAGCCTGCCTTCAGGTGCAGCTCTGCCAGCACCCCTGTTCCTGCCCAGTGTGTGGGGAATGCCATGGGGACTAGCTGCCCACCTCCCTCATAGCAAGGAGGGGCACCCCTCCAGACTTCCCAGTGTCCCCGCTCCCATCGGTCTCCCTGAGGCATAGGAGAGCTGGTGAGAGTGGACGAGTCACGTCCTTCTGGGACGGCCGAGGCGGCCTCAGCGCTGGGCTGGGATCCCATCCATCATAGGAGACCCAGTGCTCAGCATGGTCCCCACACCGCAGCATTTGCCCTGTGGATCTGACCAGCAGATGAGCACCAGCGAGGGGATGATCCCGGTGCAGTGATCCACTGCCAGATATTGGCACTGCAGGGCTGTGATGGAGGGATGTTGCTGGTGGGCACCTGGCCCTACCATTGCCCCAGCGGAGGGGCTGCCTGGCTCCCTGGGGCTCCTGTTGGGGCTGTGCCGCCTGGAGCAGGATGGCTGGGGGCAGGCAGGACTCCTCGATCCGCACCCTACACTCTGGCTCCTGCACAAAGCTTCCAGCCAGGAGCAACGGGTGCAAGGCTTTGAGCTGGATTTTGTCCCTGGCCATGCAAACGGCAACTCCCTCGGCTTCCCAGGCTGAAGAGCTGCGAGAAAAGGGGCCTTTTGAGAGCTACAGCAATTTTCCCAGTGAATAGGAGTTGCTGTTCCTGTAACACGAGTTGTTCACACACATGCAGTAATGTCCTGTTTGGGGCTTATGTAATGGGATGGAGGGGCTCCAGCGAGGGAGCGACCCCACGGAGAGGCACTCACGCCGTCTCGGGCTGGCAAAATGAGCTGGACTTTTCCAGGCCCCGCTGAGATGTTTATTTATAACTCCCACCGTCTGGCAGAAACCTTGCCAATCAAAACACGCCACGGGTTTTCCAATGGGTTAGGAGCACTCCTCTCAAAGAGGGTTTTTGAGGGGGGCCCAGGATATTTGATAGGAGTTAAGCTGTAAAATTAGTTTCAGAGCAGCGGGTTGTCTCCTTCCCAGCACGCTTGGCTGGCGGCTGCGGGAGCATTAACCCCTCACGCCCGCCTGCTCCCACCCTTCGCCATGGGGATGCCGGTGCCCACTCTGATCCCATGGCCATGGGTTTAGGGGGCCATGGAGATGGTCATGGTGGTGATGTCCTGCTTGTGACTCTGGCAGCTCTCCCTAGGCTGCCCAGTGGGACGCCCTGATCCGTGGCCCCAGCCGCTGCTCTGCAGAACCTGAGGTTCTTTATGAAGATTCAGGTAAGGCCAGGCACGGTGAATACATAAACTACCACGGCCACCGCAGAAAGGGCTGACCCAGCTGCCCTCACATGTCTGCACAAGGAGCAAGAAGCCAGCTGGCACTGAGGATGCCTGGTCTTTGCGTGGGAGAAGCTGTGAAGCAGGGGGTGGCAGTGGGGGGAGCACAGCAAACTCCATTTCCATCGCTAGGTGTGGACTGTGCGGGGTGCTGAGAAGCAAACGAGCAGCGGCAGGAACCTTTGGCCTTGTGCTTTCCCCTCTTCCCACATGTTCTCCTCTAGTCCCTCCTGGGCTCCATCAGCCCTGGGATGGATTTCCCCTTTCAGCTGGAAAAGACAGGAACTGCAAAGGAGAAGAGAAGGACCTGGCGTGACAAGTCACAACATCTGAATCCCTCAGCGTGACACGGATGTTTGCAGAATCCAAGAGCCCTTCTTCCAAGTTTAGTTGTGAAACTAATGTTCTCTTTGTTTTCTGCTGAATGATAATGGATCACGAGAAACTTGGAAGCATTTTAAGGATGAATAAATGACACCTTCTAAGCTCCATGTTTATCTACTATTCTGCTACCAGAGCGATTTCATAGCAGAGCTATCAATGAATTTAATTTACATAATGGTTTATCATATACTTCAATATTTCAAACACACTTCATTAGGCACCACCACCAGCAGTTACATGCTCCCTTATAGTTCTTGCAAACTTCACTGCGAAACGCAGCTTCTCCAACTATTAGTGATGCTTTAAAAAAGAAGAAAAAAAAATTAAAAATGCTCAGACTACCCAGAACCACATTCAAACAGCTTTTTCAGCTCCGCCTGCTCAGAAGGATCTGAATTAAACCACAACAAGCTGTCACTGGTCAGCAGTGTGGGGATGGGGCTGCCCTGTCCGGGTAGTGGTGGGAAGGACCTTTTGCTTTTCTCAGAATGAGAGGAAATAATTTCTCAGTACAATGTTTTCAACTGTGGAGAAATAATCCTGATTTATTTACTTATAGATTGATTGATTGATTGATTGATTGATTGATTGATTGATCCCCAGAAAGCTGGAGGAGATTGGCACCTGGGATGACCTGGTCCCTGCAGTGGGGAGGTAGCAGGTGTGGGTGAGATGGGGACAACGCGCATCTGAGCCAGGCCAGGGTGTAGCTCCACTGCTTGGACCTTGATGGATCCTCTGCAGGTGAATTAAAAGGACTCCAAGCCAGGCCCTTGTAGCATTGCCAGCTTTTCAGGCAAGGAATCGACATCTGAGATGCTGCAGAAAACGGGGGTTTGTGAAACTCTGGGAAATGGGGGAGCCGTGTCTGTTCAGGCTGTGCCCCCGACCTGGACCCCTCAGTGCTGGGGAAACCTGTGATGAGGAGGCACAGACCAACCAGTCTGACATGGGCAGTGACTGAGATGAGCTCTGGGGCTCTCGTTACTGCTGCTCTCCCTGATTGCCACCTCTAGGCAATAGGATGCTTGAGGAGCAGCCCCTGTCCCCACAGGAGATGCGGTGCTGAGTTGGGGGGCTCAGGACACAACATGATAGCCTCTTCCTTTCTGCGAGTGTGCTCTGTCGGACTTGAACCGCACCAGAGGCTGCTTAATGTAGTTCTGTGTTTGTATTTTATCTGAGTTTCTGGGGGATGAACTGAAATGACATCCTGTGCCTTCAGCTCCTCTGTGGAACACAGGAACAGCCCTGCAGGCACCGATGCACTGATGAGGGGTTTTGTGGTGTCTAGTGCCAGGACAAGGGGTATTGGGCACCAACTGGAACCCAGGAGGTTCCCTCGGAGCAGGAGAAGCTTCTTTGGTGGGAGGGTGTTGGAGCCTGGCCCAGGCTGCCCAGAAAGCTTGGGGAGTCTCCTTCTCTGGAGAGATTCCAAAGGCGCCTGGACACTGCGCTGCTGGGCCCCCTGCTCTGGGTGACCCTGCTGGAGCAGAGAGGTGGCACCAGAGGAGCTCCAGAGGGCCCTTCCAACCCCCACCACGCTGGGATTCTGTGATACCTTAAGCAGATCTCTTTTGGAGAAATGTGGGGAGATGAGGTCCCTGGAGAGCTGAGTTTCTGGAGCACAGGTCCTGCTCTGCTGCTGCCTAGGCTGAGAAACAGCGAGCAGAGGGATCGTCGGCAGCGCTTGTGATGGAGCTGCAGGGCTGAGCTTTCCCCTGTGGACGCCCGTGAGCATGTGTGTCACATTTTCAATAGCATCTTCTTACATAATTTATAGCAAGGATAACATAAAGGTTATTTTAAAAAATAAAACAACCTTCTTTACATTTATTAAATTTGCTGGAGCATCCCATACGCACCTTTGCAAACTCCACTATTACCCACAGGGGTCTGATCTGCATGTCACATTAGGCAGATGGAATATTTTATTTATTCCACCCAGGTTGTAATAGAGAATTTAAACTATTTGCAGCAACATGTGTTTCAGAAAGCAGTGTAGGATGCTGTGGAGTGCCCTGACACTCTTGTGCACCTCAAATGCACGAGATCACTGGGGATGTGGAGCTCAGACCAGCTACTACTTGGTAAACATTTTTGCAGCAGCATAAAGCCATTTTAGTGCTGCTGAATACATATATATTTTGCTACCAGATCCTATGCCTCTTCATTAAAAACAGGATTTTAATTAGAATGAATCTTTGGGTTTTGTTTTATTAGTTTTGTATTAATCTGAATTTCACACTTTTGACTGTTAAAAGCTATTGTAGTGGATGGAAACAGGGAAACTTCAACCATTGAACAGCATGTTCTTGCCTTTTAGTAGCTTGTCAGTGGAGTGTATTAAAGATTCAGCTGTGCTCTGATAAGAATCATGAAGGATGTATATGTTTGCATTGTTTTTGGCAAGAAACATCCAAATGATCCGTATTTATTATATAAAATTGATTTTTTTGGCATGCACGTTATTTTTCATGGATTTTGGCCTCACACCAACACAAACAGGGTGATCTTGAGCAAAACCATGCATTTTTAAGTCTCTATTTGGAGAATTTTCAAAAGAATCCAGGGTCATGAATTTGTCTGTGAGTTTACTCTTGCTGCAGATAGCAGAAATGGGGGCAAAACCACATTTCCAGCGTGGCTGCAAGGTGTCAGCTGCTGTAAGGATTTCGTCAACGCTCACAGTTGTCCTTTCCAAGGGAAGCTCTGCAGCACTGGAAACTCAAACTGGTAAGTCCCAGGGAGGTGAGGGAGCTGTAGGTGGGCTCGGGCGGGGGCAGAAACCTCTCTCCAGTGCTGGTATCTCAGCTTGCCGCTTGCCAGAGCCTCCTCTTCTCTGGAGCTGGGTGAATTGCTCTGCCAGGAGCTACCTCTACTGCCAGGGGGGACTCCTGACATGAAGACCATTGTGGTGGTTCAAGGGGGTCTCAGAGGATGCCGTGAGAAGGATCCTGGCTGGAAAGCTCTTTGAGTTCCTCTCTGAATCACAGAGACACCGGCCCTGCCTGCTGTCTGGCTGGGACCCTGTGGAGCCATCCTGGGGAGGATGGAGCCAGTTGATCTTAGATCATTTTGCACTCAGTGTTAGGGAGACACAAAGGGAAAACAGCAACCGCAGTCCTGCCCTTCAGGAGAAAAAACTAACTGGACGGACAACATGTCAAAGTGCCCCTCTGTAACTCATCAAAGACAAAGGTGTCCTGGCAGATCTGCACGGAAGGGAGGCCGCAGTCACTTCAGCACCAAGCAAGCAGGACTTTTTTTTTTCCAGAACCTGGAGCATAGGCCTGTCCCTGAATTTTTCTTGTTTTTTATCCCACATTTCTCCCTGCACAGCCAGAGCCTGCGTTTAGTCTTTTCAACATCTCAAACACTGATTAGATCCTTTTGTTCCAAGTCATTGTAAAAGTCTGAGGAATCTCCTGAAACTGCAGAGACTGAAGCCCTCACCTTTAAATATTTGGAAAGACACTGCAGGTACACAGAGCTGCCACCCCATCCCCATCCGCTGTAGCTAGCCCATCCCCAAATCCAGCATCTTAGGAGAAGCTGGACACGAAGGTTTGGGGGAGACACATGAGTCAATGAACAGCACTGGCAGGGACCTGGAATTAAGAGGTTTATTCAGAACTTTTCCAAACTTTTGTGAAAGATATTAACTAGACAGCAGCATTTCAGGATACCCTTTTCTGGCCCTTCTCACCTAGAACCAGGACCAATTTTAACATAAAGTAATTAGGGGAGAAACAAAGGGCAGGGCAATGAGGGGTGAGCTGCCCAATCTCTGATGTCTGCTCCAGGAGCTCAGCACCACCAGCCCAAGCTCTGCTCCCTCCAGCAGTAGCCTCTCAGCTTCAGACATATCAAAATTAAGCTTTTTGAATTTATTTCTCTTTGTGCTTTTGCTCTTGTTTCTCAAGCAAAGGCAGCACCAGGGACTTTGTGGATCACTTGGGTTCAAGGGATGTGCTTATCAAGGTAATGACCAGCAAGAGGAACACGTACCTTGGATTTGGGAACTCGGCTCCAACCAGTCACACGCCAGAATTTTGATTCAAATTCTGCATCCCTTCGTGTGAAGGGTGCTCAGTAAATGTAAAGTGTTGGTTAAAAAACTGTGACATGTAGAGTGGCCCCGAGACTTGCTTTTAGCCATCAATATATTGGGATTTTCTTATCAAAGAGAGCGCATTGTTCGCAGGCTGGATGAAGAGAGCAATCTGAGTGCAGAGATAATCCGAGTGCTCTTCGGAACCACACTGTATGGGAAGGTACCCGGGCTGGGCTCGAGGTCTTGCAGCCTCGATCTATTTCTAAACATTCCTCACAGAAAGCCCTTCCCTTGGAATTCATTATGATAAAAATTTAATTTGTATGTCTTGAAAAACTCTGTTGAACCTGGAAAAGAGCCCTCCTGGAGACTCGTGAGCTCTTGACTTTCAGAGCATTGTTTGTGGAGATAAAAATATTTCTGCCACACTTGTCACATGTATTTGAAAAACATATTAATCATTTAAACAAATATTAGCTCCGAAAGCCTATAAATACATTCACTGGGAGGAATATACCCTTTGTTGTAATATTACAATGAAAAATATGCTAATATAGTTGCCTAATTGCTTGTGTTTGAATAACCTCTTTTGTGACAATAAATGTTTGTGGCAACATCATTCAAACAAGAAATGGAGAACGCGGTGCCAGTGAGGATTACGTGTGCCTCTGCCACCGCTTCTGATGGGAGAAGAAAAGCTCCTCTTCCTCCTGTGTCTGGGAGCCAGTGTGGATGGAGAACAGATGTCACGGCAAATATCGTCAGGCTGGAACTCTTCCTGGGCCCAGTATCCAGAGGCTGGAGGGGTGCTGGCCTGGGTGCTGCACGGCGGGGAGATGCTCCCGGATCCTCGGTGGGCACCTGACCTGCGGGATGAGGTGGCCTGGGTAAGCCACGTGAATCCGGCACCACCGACTGATAGCTGGGAAGATCTGAAACTGCACCGTACTCGAATAAAAGCAAAACCTGAGCGAGGGACTGACCAGCAAGGAGCAGACCTGAGTTGGTAGCTGCTCTGCTTGCTGCCGGCCTCCCTTCGTCCCACAACACGGGCACCCTGAGTGGGGCTGAGCCGCTGTGCGCCAGCCGTCGCCTCACCGCGGGCATGGAGAAAACCCCCAGCCAGAAACAACCTGCCCTGAAGCAAAGGGTGTGTTTCTCTGAGCAGCACCCTGTAAGATAAACCAGCTTCTCAGCCAAGCCTCCTGCTCGTGGTCATCTCTGTGGACACCGTTTCCCCCTCTCCCACCAGTGGAAAGGCGGCGGCTAGTTTTGCAGCTGTGCATGTTGGTAACAACATCGTTTCTGGTATTAGATGATGGATCCCATCCTGAGCTTGGATTTCTGTCCAGGAGTGTTTTCCAGTAGTACTGGAATGAACTGGGCATCTGGGGCGGTTCTCAGGTGACTGAGCTCTGGACAGCTTCCCAGCAATGAAGAGAAACAACACCTCCTCACTGGTGATGCCGGTTGGACCGGCCGGCAGAGTTACGGTCCCAGAAAGAGCAGTGACAGTGGAGCTCAGGGCAGGTGTAGTGAGACCCAGCAGCTCCTGGAGCTGGGAGGATGAGGAACTGGATCATGTTGAGTGTGAGCTCCTGGCACTTACCAGACCCTGTGGGCAGGAGCATGGCGCAGCGCTGTGCGCCGTGTGCTGGAGGTTCTGAAAACCTCCAGGGTTTTAGTTCATGATCTGGGTTCTGTTAGTAAGTGTGTTACTGAAGATTCATGGATTTTCAGATTCACAGAATGGTAGGAGTTGTAAGGGACCTCCAAAGATCAATGAGTTCAGCCTCCCTGCCAGAGCAGGATCACCTAGAGCAGATCACTCAGGAACACGTCCAGCCGGATTTTGGAAGTCTTTGGAGGTGGAGACTCCACCACCTCCCTGGGCAGCCTATTTCAGGGCTCTGTTACTCTCACTGTAAAGTTTTTCCCGATGTTGAGATGGAGCTGGGTGAGCTCCCGGCTCCAGCTGGGCCTGCCTGCAGCAGCGCCGCGCTGAGCTGTGCCACTGGTCCACAGGCCACGGTGCGGAGCGTCGCGCTGCAGCTGAAGAGATGGATGGAGAGCGGTGTCAGACAGGCGGTGGGAGCAAAAAGCTTGGGCTTTCCCAGAAAGCCTTCTTTTAGTTAAGAAGTGTGGAAGCGGGCAGTGTTAAACGCCTGCTGCCTGGCTGCGGGAGGGTCCCTGCAGAGATAACTGGTGGGGAGTACCAGAAGCTTCCAGCAAGGCTGCTCCTGCCCTGCCTGGGGCCGGAGTGGGAGCTGGAATAGCCAACAGGGCTCTTTGCAGGATTTACAGGAAGAAATAGATCTTGTTTGGTCCCATTGGCCTTACTGGCACATCAGTTGCTGCTGAGACCATTGGTTAATGAAAACCTCCTCAGCTGAGCCACAGTGACTCCTGCACAATGAGCACTGCAGGCTGGGCACAGCCCCTGGAGGGTTTTTTTGCTGACAAATTCAGCAATTTTGCTGATTTTCTTGGCCTTCTCACACCTTAAGAGTTTAACTAACAAGAACAATATGGGGAATGTTTACAGGCTCTCTCTATTACAGACTCTCTTCCCAGAGACCTCCCCATGCCCACCCCCTGCCCACACCCCACACTGGACCCCAAAGCCCGGAGGGTGCAGGTGCTGCAAGGAGCATCCCGGGCTGTGCCGGTGCTGTGGGAACGGTGCCACCCGCACAAAGTAGCCTTTATGCTGCAGCTTCCCACGGCTTCTGGCTGTTGGAGATAAGGATCTGGGCTCTCTGGTTACAGCTGGGGCTCTCTGCGCCGAGCTGAATGTCACCCGACACACGGGGGGGATTTTTCCTGGAGGGGAAATGATTTGGGGTGAGGTACAAGAGCTTGTGGGTTGGTTGTCACATCCTCTGGCTGGGCCTCGCATCTGGCACTGCTGGAATAACCTCATGTGCAGCCTCCTTTGCAGCAGACACAAACTGGGGGCTGTTACTGGGGTCCAGCAAAAGCAAATGCTGACAGTAATGCTCTTTAAATGGGAATTGGCTCTCAGGAAGAGAGTCAGGGCTCGGTAAGGGCTCATCTCCCCAGATATTGTCTTCTATTCCAAGCCTGAGGATGAAAGGAGGACTCCCTCCCACCCCTCCTCTGCCATCAGCCACACACAGAACGAGGAAGAGTTAAGCGTAACAGCACTTAAGGAAAATATTGTAGAGTCCTCTTGAAATTCCCATCAAACTCAATTAGCAGGGCAATGATATACCTAAACAACTGGAATGGGTCGACTTTTTATGCTTTGCTGGATAGCTTCCAAGTTGATAATTAAATTGCGCTGGGCTGCAAGATAAGTGGCTACGAGTGTCTCTCGTGTGGAGGCTTCAGAGGCTGATACCAGGAACACGGACACCATTCCCTGGCCCGGAGCTCCACGAGCTGCTTCTCCATGGGACTAAGCCCTGGGTGCAGGCAGTTGCTGGCAATTGCTCTCCCTATGGTCTCCCGCAGGTCCTCCCGGGATCTTCTCAGATGGAAGGTGCTTCCCACAGGGCTGGGCTGGACGCTGGGCTTACTACAGCCAGCCCTGGTCTGGAGAAGGAGCTCTGGGAGGTGGTGACTGCAGGAGCTCTCCTGGAGAGATGACCACAGCTGGGAGTCATGGGAGACACAGCTGTAACAAATACACCCTCACCAATCAGAGCCTGGTTAGATGAATAGTTGTGACCTGGGGGGCAGGGGCAGGGGCAGCTTGTTGGGGCTTTTCCTGCTTGGGAGAAGGGGCTGGGAAAGTCTCCCACTCCATCCCTGTGTGCCTGGGGATGACTGGCAAGCACAGGGCAGTATTTTTTTAACAAATAGTTTGCTTTCCAAAAAATATGATTCTGGGATGACTGACAATGTTTGTTAGCTTGGATTTAATCTGGTGACTAGTGGGACAAAATAAAAAGTGAAAAGGATATTTTTGATGAAACAAAAGCTTGGTTTCAACCTTGTCAAAATAAAGCATTTGAACCTTCTGTTCTGGACAGATGCTCTGTTTTGAGATAGAACTCAGTGCGATTAACAAAAGAAAATGAAAGGGATGGGAAAGAAAAGCAATGCCCAGACCTTGCAGAGCAGGTAAATCTCTCAAGTGGTTTGTGAGGAGGCTGGGAGTGGGGCGTTGACAGCACCTGCTGGTGCTGGACACACTTTAAAAATAAAGAACTTAATGTACAAAGCCGCGGTTGGCAGAGACTTCGTCTGTGCTCCCTTACTCTGCACGTGGTGGGTGACGCTGGGAGACAGGGACCCCTCTGCCAGCATCTGAGGGTGGAGGGGAACAGAGCGATGGGCTATTGAAGGCCTTGGAGGGATCAAGACCTGGCCCGTGCATCCTCCTGCCTCTTCGAAGCGTTTCTGTGCTGCACACAGCGCTACTTCGCTGGGGCTGCAGCCAGGATCCCGTGTGTCGGTGTCTTTCCACTATTCTCTTTTGTGCCTTGATGCTCCAAGATCCCATCTATTATTCTCCTGCTCATCCTGCTCCCCCGCCTTGCTCCATTCTCCTTTGACTCTGAGATCCAGAGTTCAGCTCTGCATGGTGAGCGTTGTCTGAGCGTGGCGTCTCATCTCACACATTTGGGTAAGTCAGCCATGGAATTATCCTATAATGTGGAAATCATACAATTTCTCTCTGATCTTCCCTGAGCTTAGCATTTCATCTCGCTTATACTAAATGCAGCATGACTAAGTAGGCAAGAAAGGGATTTGAGCCCTTTTGTTACTTAAAATGTGAATTAGATGCTCCTGAGGGAAGTTTGTGTCACATTTGCAAGTTAAAAATGCATCAATTATCTGTACATGGACCCCTTCCAGTGTGATGGCAAAGGAGGAGCAGCACTGGTGTCTTCAGAGGATCCACCACCACCAGCGGCTGCTGACTTGCAGGTGGCACCTTTATCCTGGGCTGAGAAGCCTTGTCCTTCTCACTGCTCAAAGGAGGATTGGCTCTCATGTTAGAACCACAGCTAGAGTAGATTGTCTCAGTCCTTTTCCAGATAAGCTGTGAATATTTCCGTGGATAGAGAGTCCATGGCCCTTGCTCCTGCCCTGGAGCACTCCTGCTGTGAAGGGCTACTCCCTATATCCAGCTGGAATTCTGCTTCTTGTGCAGAGGCTGCACTCAGAAGCAATTCACACTTTGAGGAGCAATGTTGTCCCGTGTGCCACTTAAAAAAACACAATGAGAGGGAGCTTCTCTTGTCTGCCTCTCATGAAGCTGGGTTTGAACAGCATCTGTGAGCTTGGCAGAGTCGAGGGCCACTAATTTACAGTGAGCTCGGGGCTGTGCCATGTTTCCCTTGTGCCCTGACCCCCCATGCAGTGGGACCTCCCACTGATGCTCAGGGCTTCTGTTGTATAAGCAGAACAGATGAGTGGGAGCCTCAGCACCATGTGCCAGAGCTTGGAGGACTCTCAAGAGCCTCTTCTGGGAGTCACTTCTCCTGGGAGCGAGGGTGGGATCATACAGGCCTGTAATGCTGTCAGTACCTAGGGCTGTAGCTGCTGGGTCTGTGACAAGGACTCCTGGCTATTCCATGGCTAGAACAATCCACAACGGGCTCTTGCTCCCCCTCGTTCTCTCCAGGGCCAGAGCTGGCTGCTTGCGGTGCACGGCAGCCACCTGACTCGCAGTGTCAATTGTGCTGCGAAAGGTCAGCCTGGGTGGCTCGATGAAATGGGCTGACCTGCTGGACACCACTTCAGCCTATTTAAAGACAACCCATTGTGGGAAGACAGACTGGGAAAGCTGAGCTAGATGAAGGGGGAAAAAATCAACATAACCCCCTCTATTACCTACCCTTGGATTACGCAGCATGGGGTAGAGTTGCCACCAGAGCCAGCGTGCCACGAGACACGTGCTGTCGGGCACAACGAGGCAGCTCAGGCGCAGGGGCTGTGCTTGGTCCTGGCAGGTGTTTCCCTGGGTCTGGACTGTCTCTGCCCACAGAGATCTGTGAGGGAACCCACTCTCACTTTGCAGGGTGTTCTCCTGGTATTCGATCTCCAGTACCCACCGGGCAGCGTAGTCCTGGGAATGCTGCGTGTGATTCGTGGCGCTGTGTGCCCTGCCATTCACAGCGTGGGGCTGCTGCTGGAATGGGCTGAGAGTCCGGGGCTGCTGGACCAAGGCAGTGGTGGTGGTGGCTGTGGCTGTGGAGGCAGGACCCTGTTTTTCTGGCAGTAAATTTGACTGATGTCATCTTAGGAAGCACTTGCAGAAAACAGGTATCCCACTGGCTGGAGGTGTTTCAGCAAGAAATGGTTGTGCAGAAGCTTTCCATCCCCACTGTCCACCTTGACTTCTGCTGGAGAGGCCTTGGCGCTTATGGAAGGAAGGTTGAGGGCTGGCTGTGAAGTAGCATGAAGGGTTTGCCAGCTTGGGGTCACCTCCTGCCCCTTCTGTGGCGAGGGGACCTTTGGGATTCCACTGTGAGTCTTTGGTCCTTTGTAACAGGGGTCTCTCCCTGTTGCAGGGTTCATGGATGAGCATCCAGTATCCTCCGAATACTCACAGGCTCTTGTGACTGAGAAACAGAGAACCTTGCAAATGATACAAAATTATTTACCTGTTTTCTGCCTGGCTACAGATGCTGAATCTCTCTGGATCTGGTGCTGAGCAGGAGCCTTCGCTCCTGAGGGTTTCTTTGCACAGCCATATCCATGGGCCGAGTAAGTCTTTGTGACTACAGCCGTGCAGGGCTTCTATGTGGCCTTGCAGCAGATCTTACAAGACTTAGTCCTAAACAAGCAGCTGGAAGCAGCATCAGGTAATTTAGAGGGTGGTCTGCATGGTTTGAGTAGTAGCTCAAAGCAGCCCATGGTGAAGTAACAACTTGGGACTGTTTAAATAACAAACATAAACTCAGAAATTGAAGCCTATTTTTGCTTAACTAGCCACTATTTTTGTTTGTAAGAGCATGTGAGCTCTTCAGTGTAAATATTTTGGATCCTGTGAGTGTAATTTGCAAAACCTAAGGCAAAGCAAACTGCACATTCAAGCAAGTTTAGGTTGATTTCTTACGTATTTTCTCACAGGATTACAACCAAGTCCCCCACTGACAGGAGTTTTCAGCTGCTGCCGTAGCTATAGAACAAGAGCGACCTGTGCTGCAGTTTAGAGGACAGAATTATGGGTATTTGTTTAGTAATGATCTCTGCTATAAAGCACAGTGCGTTGTCTTCCGTTTATGACCCGAAATACGAGCGCTCTCGAGCAGCATCACTGTGGCATCAAGGCACGATGCTGCGGTGGCCCTGCATCTGATGGGGATTTGCGTAATTACACAGCAGTGATTAACTCACAGGTAACGTTGGTCTCTCCTTAAACTGCACAGGACACAAATACCGATGTGTCACTAGTCTCTTTTTATCAATGAAGTCATTTGTGCAACTCTCCTGAGGTGGGCACAGCCTGCAGGGCTGCCGGAGCAGCCGGGGATGTCACAGGCCCCAGGGACATTGATGCAGCAGAGCCCAGCGCTGGCTCCGAGACCTCCTGAGGCACAAACCCATTTTTCACACCAGCACTGGAGCCCCTCGTCCCCACTTCTCTGAGTGTCAGATCGCATTTATGCTCAAGCCTCTGGTGACGACATCCCTCTGGATAAATTATTCTATTACCCGATTGACCTCTTGCTTTGCCCTGATGTTTTACATGAATTTTCCCTTTCCTTTTTCAAGGCTCTTAATATTTGATGCTGGAAATCTCTGCCCCTTCCTATTTTGGACAGCCCCCTCTTACTCTGCTCCTTCTGGGTTATTTTCTGCTGAGTCCTCTGGGTCGTGGAAACTGCTGCCTGGAGGCTCCCGACTGCAGCGTGTTTTGGGGAAGGGGATGTTCTTCAAACAACCTCAGCGGGGAGCAGCCAGATGTCTGGCAGGTATGTGTTTAAAGATGCGAGAACTGTAAACAGGACTGGCAGCTGCCGAGGGAGCTTTCTCCCTACAAAGAGAGGGAGATCAGACGCTGCATCCTCAGCCTGTGGGGGGGGGGGGAGGGGAAGGCATAGAGTGGACAGGGGAACAGCAAAGACCCGTTCAGCTTACAGCAGGGACAAGTCAGCTGCACTAAGCAGAAAAGACTCAGCTGAGGATGGTCACTCAGAAATCCAAGAAAATGTAAAAAAAAAATGTGCCCAGCCCTTTATTTCTTGGCAACCTTTTCACCTCCCTGGGTTTGCAGTCCCAGCTGAGCTGCTCGGGGGCCTCAGCCCCATCTCCCTGTCAGCACATCCTGGAGAGCTGGCTGCCCTCAGGAGATGCTGATGTTGGACCCCAATCTCCACCCCACAACTGGGCTTCTCTGGGGCAGGACTCACTTGGTGCCTTGGAAGGTGGCTGGCCTCACGGAGACGAGTGCCAGGGTGGTGTTGGGACATGGGTGTCACCTACCCTGATGGAGGGCCTGGGGTCCCAGCTGCCTGCAGAGCCTGGTAGCCAGACGCTGGGAGAAACAGGGGGGCTTCTTTGTGGAGCTCAGCTGCTGGGACTGCCGGAGCAGCTGAAGAGAGGGCTGCATTTTCCCTCCAGCCCAGCTGTGGTGCTCAGCAGCCTTGGGGAAGGATCACAGCTGCTGGAAATGACAACTTGACTCAACAAGCTGAATTGGGAGCTTTTTCCAGTTCCAAACACTCTTTCTTGAGATGAAAAAAGGTTAAAGAAATCCAGCTGCTTTCCAAGTTCAGCAGCTGAGCTGAAGGGTGGGACAGAGGTTCCTTGGGAAGGGAGTGAGATACAAAAGCTTCATCTGCCCTTTTGGAAAAATACTCTGGGTGTGTTATCCTTAAACAAACAAACGCAGTGTGGGGACAAGTGGCGTGGGCTCTCTTCGGCTCTCCCTTTTCAGCGTCCCGTGGTCTTGGTACTTGCCAAAGCCAGAAGGGATCGGCCCAGGCAGAATCACCAGCTTCGGTTCCTGGAGTCACTGGCGATGACAAGCTGGAGGTTTTCTTTAAAAGGAAGCTTCTAATTCTCCTGCTTGCAGAAAAGAAACCTGGCAAACACAACCTCTGGGAGAGTAATACTAAACAAAACTCATTTTGAAGAGAACAGAGAGAGGAGTGTTGGCACGATGGGAAGTGCTGTGGGGTGGGAGCACGTTTGGTGTAGTGGAGGTGAGTGGGTGAAGATGGAGCTGCCTCCTCGGGAACCGTCAGGGACATGGGTCAAACCATCCCAGCGCTGCAGCAGCAGCCGCTGCTTGGAGGGATCGTCCAGGGCCTGAGTCTGCTCCCAAACTCTTCTGAGGAGAGCTCCTCATCTCCTGGAGCAGCCACACAGAAGGGAGCCCTCACCTCTTTCCAACAGTGAAGTAGAGAACTAGTTGCATGTTGGCAGTTTAAACCATCATCGATTTTTGTTTTGTTCCTTTAAACCTGATCTAGATTTGAACAGGGCACTCTTGGGACAGAATTGCTACCACCTAATTGATTTTGATTTTATTTTCACTGCAGCAGTGTAATTATGAAAGCCAGCCGTAATTATTGAAACACAACTAGAAGTATTTCATTATTAAAATACCCCTATGACTTATTATTAATTCATTAAATAAATTTGGATTATATCCCTCAATAATTAATGCACTGAAGTTTATTCTGTGAACTCTTCCTTTTACTAGTAATGTGTCAGCTGTTGGTATTAAAGGAAAAAAAAAAATCCCACTGAAGTATTGGATAAAATAGACAACTTGTTATAAAGCAAAGTGGGACCAGGGAGGCTTTGGTCTGGTTTGAAACCAGTCTCACAGTAAGTGGCAGAGCTGAGCTGACAGGCTTTCAAGTTCCATGTGGTTTGGGGAAACATTTCTTCAGTATCCTGAAGGATTGCTCAGCGCTTATCTCCCTGCATCATGAACTCGAGGAGCACTTCAGATACTGCGACTGGAGATGGCTCTTGGGACTTACTGGGGAGAGGGGACTTTGCTGGGAGAAAGAGCTGCTCTGCTGGAGATGATGGCATTTGGGCACATGCTGCGGGGTCAGGTCCTGTGGGGCCAGGTCCTGTGAGGGTTCATTTTCCCTCCTGCATCCCCTGCTCGGGTCATGCAGTAAAAGAAGTCATGTACCCATTGGAGGTTTGGCTTTCAAGAGCTGCGGTCTCTCGGAGAATCCGGGGGGGTGTTGGCTACTGCCGAGCGTATGACCCGTGAGCCAGGTGCTGGGGACATCTCCTGGGCAGGACATGTGGGTGTCTATCACCCCAGGGTGGCTGCAGGCTCCACACACGCCTGTCACCCCAGTCCCCCGGGCTGCCAGTGGCAGCCGTGTGTTTTGGCTCTTTGACAGCACAGGGATGCTCCGGGTGGGACCCTCTCCCTCCAGCTGTGGGAGTCAACCTCAGTTCCCAGTTACAGCCTTAGATCCAGGCGGAAGAGCGGCTTTGTGTGCTTCGCTGGAGCCAGCTCAAGGCTTTTGGGCTTTACTTGGGACCCCGCTTTGGTGGGGCTTCCTCCGCCCATGAAAGATCCGGGAGCCTGTGGCTGAGCACATCTGTAACCGTGCTGCATCCAGCTGCTGCTCCCGCAGGAAGTTTTCACCATTTATGCCAGCACAGGATGAGTCTATAAAACTCAGCTTTCCCTCTTAGCACGTCTGAGTTTCGCACATTGTATTTGATGTGTGTTTATAGGAAAAAAAAACAGACAAAAACATTGACTGAACAAAACGTGTTGATGTAGAATCGCTGCGCTCTTACTACAGAAAGCCACGAAATGGGGAGAAAAAGATTTCAGCTGAACGGTTGTATCATGTTGCTGTGGTAACCAGAGTTTGAAAAGTAAACAGGTTTCTGGAGAAAGACTGTTCCTCTCTGCAAGATGCTTTCTCCCCCTTCCGGTCCCAGGGCTGCAGAGGAGGAGGAGGAGGTGGTTGTGGTGACTGCAGACCCTCTGCTGGCAGCTGGGAAGGTGCTTGGCAGGTCTCGAAACTGGGCAGAGCAGGGTCCCAAAGCCGGAGCCCAGCCCTGGATGCCTTTGCGAGGGGCCCCGTTCCCTCCTCACGTGCTGCTGCTCCCACTCACTCCTTCCTGCTCTTCTCTGGGGCTGGAGTGGGTTGGGAACCACATCCTCTTCACCCACTCTGCGTAACACTGGGAAATAAAGAATTTGGATCAGATCACTTTGTCACTGGGTGCTGGGAAGTCTGTGTGATGTAACCTGCTCAGAATTCAAGGAAGACGTGAGGTGTTTTCACACAGGGAGAGCTCTCCAGATCTGGGCTGCTTGTGTTATCACCTGCACTCGCTTTCAGGATCCAACAGTTCGAGCAGAATATGCAGCTTTACCAGCTCTGCCTGGTGTCAGGGACTCTCTTTCCCTCTATCTCCTTCTGTCAGAATGAACTTCCACTTGGCATTTGTGGCTGTCACTTTTCCTGCTGTCTCGTGTGGACTAAACCTTCCCACAGGGACTGAGGGTGCTGAGCATCCTGGGGGTGCGACTGCTGAACACTGGCAGGGGCAGACAGGAAGGGAAAGGCTCATGGTTGCAGCAAGGAGATCCTGGGAAACGCTGAGAACAGTCAGAAAACAAGGAAACAGATTGTCCTAGGAAAGCTGAAGCTCAGTGCTTCAGACAAAATCTGTGACCAGACTTGGGACGCTGGTCTGCTGGAGAGCACCGCTCACGTGCACGAGGTTTGCAAAGCAGAAATAAGAAAGATGAATGTGCGTAGGTGTCTGCATCCTTTAATCTGAATTATCATATTGCTTATGTGAGTCAAAGTAAAAGATGCTTGTGTTTAGGAACTCTTTGAAGTATTTATTGTGCTGTTTCTTAAAGAATTAAACTGTTAATTCGGAGAGCTCAGCTGGATTTGCTGTTGTCTGTCTGCCTTGGTGAGACAGTTGGGTTTGCCAGGTTTCTGCATTTCTGCAGGCAGATATGCTGTATGTGAACTGATCAGGTTGCTCACACCAGCTCTCTCTGACACCTGCTGGACCCACTGGAACCAGTGGGCACACACCAGCCACACATGGGGCTACAGCAAACGGTTGCTAACGGTTATTGTCATGTGTTAACCGGACACCTCACAGAGCTCTGCTGTAGCAGCTGGGACATTCGTGCCTTTGTCCATTTTTATTGAAAGTTGCTTCTAAAACAGGCTGAAGCTGCTAAAAATGTGTGTCATAGCACAGCAGCTCCAAGGGCTTCCCCTGGGGATCGAAATGCCACTTGGGACCCAGCTAACCCAGTAGTGTCCTGGCCGTTGCGTACAGCTTGTCTCCAGCAGCCCCTCGCCTCATTAGAAGTTTCTCCACTTCTCTAATTGCCTGTCCTCTGGAAACTCCCTCAGAGCCTCTTCTCTTTAGAAGCAGCCATGTGCCCTTGTCCCAGCATCCCTCCAGTCCCTCCTCCGCCCTCACTCCCTGTGCTGGGGCCGTTCCTTGCCAGCTTGGTGGAGAGACCCTGGTGACTCTCTGCCTCTTGCCTTTTCCTCCCACCCCTTCCCTGGCTCCGGAGCCAGCTCCACAAGCTTGCCACGGGCCCCAGCGACCCCCGGGGCTGGTGCACATCTGCGAGTCCTGGTGACAGGACATCATTCTGAAACAGTCACCGGCACTGGGAATTAAACTTTTTTTTCGTTTGTGAGGAAAACCTCGTCAACACCTGACTTTGAGAGCAAACCAACCTCCTGAAACTTGTGCTTTTCCAGCATCCCTTGCGCTTACTTTACTGTGCCGTTTAATTACCAAAATATGCTGCAGAGCAGCACTGTGATTCCCTCTCCAGAGCGCTCCTTTTCTAGCATCCTGCGATTCTCTACGACCTCAGAGGGTAAAGCACTTAAATTGCCCTTGAAGACAAAAAGAGAAAGTCTTGTTTGAGGTGAAGTCAGTATCTATCCAATTTTCAGCTGCCGTCACATCGAAATGAGAAATCTGAGGCAGAGCCAGGCACAAATAGCTGATAACAGACTTTCAGGTGCACCTCTTCACTTATCACTTCTAGGGTCACCTCTGTTTCTAAAGACTTGTTTTCCTTAAAAAAAGATTGCTTAGGACATTTAACAGTGTGGTGGTGTGATAACAAAACCCTGTGAGGCTTTAGTGTTATGCCTGGGCTCCTGTAGAGATGCAGTCTCCTAATGCCAGTCTTCCTGAATTTGTTTCTGAAATGATGTCATGGATCGGATCAGCCGGAGCTGGGAAGGGAGAGCTCTCCCTGCCAGTCGCTCCCTGCCCTGTGGCTGCTCCATGGGCTGGCTCTTGGGCCTTGCAGGATGGTGTCAGCTCTGACACGATGGCTGATGAGTCCTTGCTCGTCCCCAGCTCTGGGACGTGGGTTAACTCCCTCCCTGGTCAGTTCTTCTCACCTGTAGTCCCATCGGGATGGGATTTGACCCTCCGAGGTCCTGAGATAAAGCCTAGCCCACCACGGAAGAGAGTTATGAACTGACTGAGACACGATTTGTTTTGAAACAGGGCGTTTGGCACAGACGGAGAGATGCACACAGACTGGTGCACAGATTTGTTTAGCAAACAATAACCTGTGTTTTGTGCATGAATAAATAATTAACCTTCTTTAAAAGAAGAAAAAAAAACCCTTTTGCTGCCTGAAAACGTCCTCTTCCCTGTCTGTCGGGCACAGCACCGTCCCTGAGCCTTCCGTGAGTGTGTCCTGTAGCTCAGGTGGTGGCACCTCTGATGCTCTCCTCTGCCAGCACTCGTCACCAAGTGGACACAGCGCCTAGGGGAGATCCCCCTCCAAATGCACATGCTGAGTTTCCAGCCAAGTGGAAGGTTGTGGGCTCTGCTGCCTGACGGTGTTCATGACTGCTGCCAGCAGTGGGGGAGCAGACGCCCCCTACCACCTTCACTTGGTCGGCTGCTGGCTCCATTCTCACACTCAAGCACAATAGTTTTCTGTGCTTCAGTTTCTCATGTCTGCTCTAGCCCAGATTTCTGTGGAACGAGCAAAGCCTCTCTCCCATCTGCTCATGAGATCATTCCTCCATCTGAACAATCCAGCTCTGAGGAAGCTTTTTGTGGACAGGCAGCCTCCAAGCCCTCGGTTCTACTCCATCATTTCTGCTTCTGCACTTAATTAGACTCACGAAACGCTGCGGATATACGAGATGTGTCAAGGTGCCGCAGTTTTGCTTGGCTGAGCGAGGCGTTCTCCTCTGCTCCCCAGGCACATGGACCGGCAAACACACGGCTTTCTTGTCCAGGGGCTGATTCCTTTCTCAGATCAGCCTAACACCAAAAAGGCTCAGACTCCCTCTCTGATTTGTGACACCATCGCCTCAGTCTTCTGCTGCTCTGCTTAGTCCAGCTTCTGCCTCCCCAAGGCTTTACATTCTGAATCGGATGTTTTTGATTCCAAGGATGCTGTAGGTTGGATTTAATGGGTTTCTCCTCATTTCCCTGCCCTCACACTGGGGAGTGAGCTCTGAAGGAGAAGACAACATTCCTTATGCAAGGGAAAAAATCTGATGTATTTGTGGGAGCCCTGATCACCAGACAGCCACTGTGTGTTAACCCAAAACACCTTCTCCTGCTGTCTCTCCAGAGCTGTCCCTGAGCTCCCTCTTGCTGCTGGGGCAAGAGGAGATAGTGAAGGCTAATTCCAATGACAGGCCACCATCACCGAGTCAGCCCCATGGCCATTCGGTGGGATGGCAGATGCTGAGTCCTGAGAGCAGCTGGTGTCTGCAGGAGTTCCTGCCCACACAGCCTGGAGTCCACTCACGACCATCCTTCGTTCTTTTCCGCTTAGAAAACATCTCCCTCCAGTGCCAGAGAATAACTGTAAAGAAGGGCTCCAGATCCCAAGCTCATCAGGGATGAATAGGGCAAGAGAAAAGGGAGGAATGACCTGGAGAAAACACCTCACTGCTGGCAGGGACCCGATTGAAGGAACTCTCCCCTTGTTTCTTCTCCTGCAGTGTTCAAGCTCCTCCTGCCACTGGCATTGAGCTTCCTTGTTTCTGTAACGTTCTTGTTCTTGCCAGTCAGCCACATCCCTGTTTTCTTTGTCACTTGGGAGTCAGTCGTCCCTTCATGGACCCAAGAGAAGCTGAAGGTGAGGATATGCCACAGCCAAGGGCACAACTCATCATGCCCTGAGAGGGTTTGGATGTCCACTGGGATCAGTCAGGAGCACTCCCAAGCAGAGTGGCTCTCTGGACATGATCCCAGCTTGGCCGTGCCCTGGCAGGCATGTGTGGCACCATTTGCCAGAGATGGCAGAGGAGACATTATCAACAGCCAGCACCCCTGCCGTGCCTGACCTCCCACCCTCCTCAATGCTGATCAGCAGGAGCCTCTGGGGGATTAATGGTGGGTAACAAACAACAACCAGACCAAGGCAGAGCTTCTTCATTCCATCATCCCTAAGTTTCCAGGGCCAAATATGAGGCAGAGAAAAGGATCCTCCATATGCGCCTTGCCAAACACTCACAGATGCGAGCCCAGATGGCAGCTCCCACTCTGCGGTACCTTCTCCCTGTTCTTTTCACGGTGTCGGGAGCCTTCTTTGGTATCAGATGCTGAGTGTGTGTTTGCTGTTTATGTGCAGAGAGACTGGAGCTCCCATTTCAGAACAGGGACAGGAACGGAAGAGCGACCACTTGAGCTGATTGCTAATTTGAATACTCTTTTTTTTTAGCTCCAGCATCAGCCAACCTACCTTTGAGTATGAAACAGGGACACAGCATGTCAGCCTGCCTGTGCATTTTGGCACCTCATTTTGGAGTGGCAATGTCGGTCTCAGTGACGGCCAGCCTGGGGCCTATCCCATCCCATCCCATCCCATCCCGGTGGCAGACGGCAGATTTGGGGCTGCAGCTGCTCCACCTGCCCTCGTCTGCCCGCACTGCCATTGGGGATGTGGCAGAGCCTCCTGGGTGCAGCTGCAGCCCAGCTCCTGCCCAACACCGCATCTCTGGGTGGCCAGGACATGCCAAGGCCCGCAGCAATTAGCCAGCTAATTCCAGCTGCATTGCAGACCAGGCGCGATGCCGCTGCTTCTCCTCGTGCTTGCCAGAGCAACGCTAGTGATCCCTTGCCAAAGGCAGTCCCTGTCCATGGCCAGGCCGTGCCCACGCCAGCCCAGCCCTGCCTGCCAGAGAGGGAGATGCCGGAGCCCCGGAGCGCGGGCACCCTGTGCCGGCAGGCGTCAGCCAGGGACATATGTGACCCCGCTTCCAGCCCCCAGGGAAGGGAATACCTGTCAGCGTGCCAGAGCCCTCACATGTCTCTTTCTTACAGAGAAGATTTGGGGATAAAAGGTTCGGTCTAATTTATTCCATCAGTGTAACAGTTAAGCTTTCAATTATAATATTGGAAACAGCTTTGCAAAAGCACAGCGTAGGAAAAGCTGGGAGGACTCGCTGAGCAATGTGGTGCTCTGCGCCTCTGTCGCTGCCCACGGACTCGTGAGCTCTGTGGACCTGCTGGCACACCCTTTGGCATAGGTGTTCCCCCCAAAACACAGAGGTGGTCCCTGATGCCGTTTCTGTCAGAGAGAAGCCTCCCTCCTGCACTCTTGCCTCTCCCTCCACTGGGAAACAGCTTCTCAAGTTGGTCACTTAAAGTTCTTGCAGAACTGCAGAAGTTTTGCATCTCCCCTCCTTATCCTGGTGCTTCAAAAACCTGGAGAACAGGAGAAAAACAATGTTACTTTTGAGGCAGGTGAATCACTGAGCAAATTCAGCAGAGGAGAGGGGGTGATAGGAACTTGTTGCTGGGAATGTGCACCCAGGCAGCTCTGGGTGCAAGTCCGGGAAGGGAAACTGGGGCTGGATGGCTGAGCACGAGAGCAAATGGGAGAGCCTGGGACACAAGCCAGAGCTGGAGGCACCTGAGGGCTGAGACCTGTGACCTGCCAGGGCTGGTCGGTGCTCCCATTGCCAGAAGCTGTCAGCATGGTTTGGGCATCCCAGTTCTGGATCAGTGGCCCACATGGAGATCAGGACACTGAGACGTGGGTGTTCCTGCTGAACTCTGGTCAGTGGATTACCCACACTGAATTTCAGGACTGCCAAATCCATCCAATTTAAATAAACCAATCCCCAAAATAGGGATTTGTAATTGAAATGCTGAGAGCTTCTTATCGATAGTATCAGAGGGTGCAGTGTTGTAATAAGCAGTCCCTCTCAGGTGCTGGGAGTTATTGAGGTTGCTCCAGATCTATGACAGTTTAATCAGATCTTGAAAATCAGGGACATTATATTTTGCACCTGCTCATGGAAAAAAAAAATGAATGATGCGACTCCCCGTCATGGATCTTTTATGCACCAAGCAGGCTACTGAGAGTACATAATTCAGAGGGAAAATGGAATTACACCATGAATGAAGACTAAGCCCAGAGTGTGGTTGAATGTCACACTGGGTGGAAGAGCGGCATCTCTTCTTTCCTCTTATCCATCCTTGACAAATGAGATGCAGGTGAAATTTATGAAGGTTCTTCCACTTCCAGGGAAGAAAGGGGGCTGGGAGCACTGGATGAACCAGGAGATTTTTAAGAGGATATTTCAGAGCTAAGCTACCCTGGTTGGTATGACCAGGATGCTGGGACATTTGCTTTTATGTTCCTTTTATATTCTGGTTGCATGTGAACACGCTTGCTTAGTTCGCACATTTACCTATCCTTTTGTCAGCACTTAAGATGCACGAAAAACACACAGCCAGAAGGTTTAAATACAAATCTGTTAACTTATAAGTGCCCTTAACATCTGTGAAAGGTTCTGAGTCCTTAGTCAAGAAGCAAAACAATGGATTTACTTTTGATTTCTAAAACACCACCCAGAGGTGAGTAGTGAATTCAGCAGAAATCAGAACGGATTTGCTTTCGTTTTCTTGTGGAAGAGCAAAAGCAGAGATGTCAACGAGAGTTCATCATTCAAGTGCATTCATTGTCCCTTCTCAGATGGGGGAGGCTTCTCCAGCCAGCCCTGACCCACAAAAGGGCCCTTTGGAGCCCGGTGTAGGGTGTTTGCATCTCAACGGTGCCCCTTCCATGACCCACCTACCACAGGGACGTTAAATGCACAGAAGCACAACACACGCAGCCATCACCATGAGGCAAGAAACATTTACCCACAGTTTCCAGTCAGCCCTTAGAAGATTTGTTGACCTGAAGCTTGCTTCACTGACCCAAGAATCACTTCATTGGTCTTATTGTCTTGGTTTGGGGGTCAGTAACAGATGCCTACTGTAAGGTCTCAACGTACCAGTACTTGAGGGGAGGCTCCCAAGAGGAAGGAGACTCTCTTTTTACAGGGAGTCACATGGAGAAAACTAGAGGGAATGGCTGCAAATTGCTCCAGGGGAAGTTCCAGTTGAAGTCCAGAAAAAAATTCTTTACAATGAGAACAGTTAAACATTGGAATAGTCTCCCAAGCGAAGTGGTGGACTCCCCTACACTGTGCAGTTTTAAGACTCAGCTTGACAGGTTCACTTTAACCAATTTTTTTTTTTTTTTTTACTAGGAAGATTGGACCAGATGATCCTTGAGGTCCCTTCCCAACCTGGAATTCTGTGATTCTATGATCCTATGATTCTATGACTAGAAGCCGACATTTTCTCTGATTAATCAGCGACCTGAATGATGCTGCTCGGAGGGGCCACTGTTCCACGTGTTCATCCAACCCCTACACATTGGGACAGGCTCATTTCCCGACGCGGTACCAGCAAAGCCGTTGCTCCTCGGTTTGGGTGGGTCAGTCAGTGCCGTGCCTGTCCCTGCAAAGCCCAAGCTGTGGTTTCTTGTGGAGCGCTGGTTGCCGGTCCTCAGCACTGAAATGAGCATACAAGATGCTGCAGAAACACTGCTGAATAACGTGCAGATCTGAGGAAGCCACAATCTGATCGTGGAAAGAAAGGATAAAATATTTGTGGGAGATTATTTGTGCAGCTCTGCCTATAGAAATGGTCACATCAAAACAGGCACAGAACTTCTGCAGCTTTCCTGGTGTTTAATATTAGAATTACAGTTCTCACTCCCTCTTGCTCTTTTATCAGCACCTGGCTGCTTGTGGTGTGGCATCTTCTGGGATGATACAGGAGCACGGCCAGCTCAGCAACCAGAAAAGAGAACTGTGATGTCCCATCCCTCAGCCTGAGCCCTGAAGGGACCAGTGCAGTGGGATGGGAACCTTTTCCCACACTCTGAAGCTGCATTCCCTTTTTCTCTTCTCAAGCCCTTCAGTTTTTCTCTCTCATTTGGAGCCAGTTGTCATCCTTCCACCCATCCCACATTGACTTTTTAGTCCTCTGAAAGCCTTTTCATTCCTTTTCTGCCTTCCTGAAATAGCACATGCTTCTGCTGGCATTTTCCCCGGCTGCCACGTGGGAAGAAAGCCTGCCCTCCTCAGAGATTTCACACCTCCGGTAGGAGGGTGTGCTTCCCATCAGAGAGCAGCCGCTGCTGGCAGAAATCTCCTCCTCTGCACAAGTCCGCAAGCCCAGAAGGATTCTCACGGCAAATCTTTTCCCTTGCTGGAGAGATGTGATAACTCTTGGACAGGGTCTCTTCTAAAGAACTTGTCACAGGGGAGAACTCCACTTTGAAGTTCTTAATCCCACTCTTCCTTCTGAATGAGCTCCCCAGGACAGAGAGCTCTCCGCTTTCCGCGAAACTGAAATGCTTAAAAAAAGAAAGCCTTAAATATTAATGGAGATTCTTGCACTATTTTTGAGGAAGCCCTGTGAAAGTGCTCTGGGAAAACACCATGGACATGCGGTTCCCATGCAGCCGAGAGCAGGTGGCCAAACATCTGCAACGAGCCCGTAACCATGGGCTCTGACATCCCTGCCTAGTGAGGGATGCTTCTGCAGAAAGGTTTGCCGAGGGGGCTTGAGTTGGCCTTTTTGGCAGATTCTGAGTTTTTCTTCATAATCACAGGCAATCTGCGTTCTCGAAGCTCTGCACAGCAAAGCTCGCTCATCCTGTGGTGATGAAGTTCAGGTGGATGTTGGGATGTCGGGGATGTCCTGACAGAGCAGAGGCTGGGGAGGGGCTGGCACTGAGTCAGCTGGAGCCTTGGTGCTGCCCTTGGCACAAGTGTCAGTGAGAATCCCATCAGATCCAGCCTTTTCTTGTCTCCATTTTAACGACATCCAGCAGCGCCAAGAGTCTTGTTTTTGTTATTTAAACGAACCTGTTTGTCCCAGGCCCACCCTTGAGCGCTCCCTACTTGGGAGAGAAATGCCAAGCTGTGGACTCACACGGCACCTTCAGGATCCCACAGCCGAACTCTCCCGGTAAGGACCGTCTTCCGCAGGCCCACAGCTCCTGCTCTGAATTGCGAAGCAGGAAGTGCTGATTCTGGAAAAACACCCCAAAAGCAAACAAAGAGTTTCTCTGGCTGGTTCTCCCACAAGGTAGACCTGGCAAGGAGTGAAAGGGGAGCCACTGGCGCTGGTGCTCCTCAGATGTGTTGACAAACACCTCTGACAAAGTGTGGGAGGAAGGCGACCGTGCCCGATGCCGACGGTGACCCTTTCCCTCGCAGGCCTTAACGCTGGCGCATTCGGGAACCAGCTCCATTCATCTTATCTGCAAATGTTACTTTAAATCCAGGTGGTTCAGCATAAGAGACAGTTTAGAAATTATGTAGCTTTCTGACTGATGAGCTCCTTTACCGCTGCCATCATTCCCCTAATAATTATGCCCATGCACAGCTCTGCGTTTGATTGTGCTGGAAGATGGATTCACGTTTCCTGCAGGCATGCTGGATAAAATGACTTCCGTTTCAAAGCTCTGCTTGCAAAGTTCCCTTTGTTCCTGCTGTGAAATTCCTGTGTCGAGCAGAGCCCATTCTGCTCCGAGACGCTTTTGAACACCATCTGGGTGGGTTCCCTGGGTTGCCTTCAGATTGTTCTCAGGATGCAGTCAGTGCTTGTCATTCAGGCTGATGCACAGGCCAACAAAATAACACCGAGAATAATGTCTTGGTTTCATCTGTCAAAGAAAGAAAGAAGAATTCGGTTTGAGAGCTGGTCTTTGGGTGCTCGGTCTGTCTTTTACCTTTTCAGATGCTTGCTCCCTGGACACAAGTCTGGCTGCTGGAATCAGACCAGGTGCCGATGAAGTCAGTGGGCTGATACTGGTTGGCAAATAAGAGGAGAGCCGGGAGTCCTTTCCCTCTCCTTTTTGCTTCTCCAAAAGCCTTCATTTCCAGTGTTTTTGATGTACCCAGCACAGACCTCCTGCCCAGCGAGGCTCCCCGGCTTTCCTGAACAAGCCAGTTGTCCATTTCCTTTGCCAGAAGGAAAGCTGGAGCTGCCAGTGGCAGCCCAGAAGAGGCAGAGAGGCCTTGAGCATCTGCCTGACGACAATCTGCATACAGCTGCCTGTGCCTGCTGCCTGCTGCCAGCCGTGTCTGCTGCCCTGGGCGAGCGGCTCTGCCCAGGAGGCTCCAGAGACACTTTGCAGGGCTGGGGAAAGGTGCTTGTTGGTGCTGAATGCGG
This sequence comes from Baryphthengus martii, assembly GCA_013396935.1. Taxonomy (NCBI): domain Eukaryota; kingdom Metazoa; phylum Chordata; class Aves; order Coraciiformes; family Momotidae; genus Baryphthengus; species Baryphthengus martii. The sequence continues at coordinate 958,158 of VWZK01011735.1, read as the reverse complement.
CACACAGGGCTGCCAGACCGGGCTTCACTTCCAGTCTGTGGGCTGTTTTGGGGTTATTGTATGGTGCTGAGCCTTCCTGCCTGCATGGTGCTGAGCCCTCCTGCAGCCCTCCGGCCAGCAGAGCCAGTGGTGAAAGCTCTTGCTGTTGCACAAGATGTATCTGACTCACCCCATTTTGCTGCCTGGGCTTTGAGCAATGAAGGGAAGCACTGAAAGGGAATTTAAACATGTGTGTGTTGGCTCAGAACTATGTTTTAAAACAAGCATTTGAGATGAGCCTTGGGCTGGATTTTGGTATCGGAAGGGCCAGTGGTGGGCTCTGACAGGGAGTCCCAGCTCCCAGCATTTTGAATCCCCCTGGCACAGGCCTCTCACTGGCCGGTTCGTACGTAGCTGCCAGTGCATCACGAGGTATCAGGGGCTGCCAGTCCTGTGCCGCTTCGTTGGGGTCTGGATATGGCCCACGTTGCTTGGCTAGTACACAGGTACAATTGTAGTGAGGGCATCCAGCACCCCTGGGCATGATCCAGCCCCTTGCAGTCAGGTCCTCTCCTTGGGAACTGTGCTCTTGGCCATCGGGGCTCAGGTGATCGAGGTCCCTGGGAGTGCTGCTCACGGTGGAGACGCAGTTGTGCTTTCCTGGCTACTAAAACATCAACTGCTTGGGAGCACCACACAGTAAGTTTGTTTTAGGTTTTTTTTTTTTTTTTTTTTTCTGAAATTTTATCACTCTGAAATGTCTGTGGGGAAGACTCAGAAACCTGCCTTTAGAAGCTGCATAAACTTTATATTTGAACAGTGTCACGATGAACAACTTCATCGTCCTGTTTGTACTGGTGCTAAACCAGGGCTGAAACAGGTGAGAATGAAATGCCCTTTCTTTCCATCCCTTGTTTCCCGTGTGCTCAGGTTCTGAGTGCAAATGCCGTGTTCAGTAAGGATGGAAATTAGACAGGGCATTTGCGTTGCAATTGTGACAGTGACAAAAGGAAAACAAAGGTTTTGCTTACTGGGTGTGCAGGAGTAGAGGAACTATGGAGCATTTCAGGAAAAATACCGGCTTACATGTCTGTTTTGACCTGACTGGCACAGAGCAGTAAATAGAAGCATAGACCTTGCCAGGCTGTATTGGACCAAGGTTTGTCTAGTCTCATGTCCCGTGTTTGGCAGGGACGTGAACTGCAAGAATTCCCTGTGAATGCACTCAAAAAGAACAAGCTCCATTCTGCTCCCTCGCATTGAGCAGCTGACACGTGGAGCATCCACTATCCTTTGTAAGTTGTGGTCCCTTTGGTGAGAGCTGTCTTTACTTTCCTCCTGCTCCTCCCTGACCTGTACAGTGTTCCCGACCCCATGGATATCTTGGGGCAGTGAGTTCCACTGGGTAACAAAAATACTGAAAAATCATTCCTCCCACTTGGCATTTTATGGTTGTTAAATGAAATGAAAGCTGGATAGATGTGAGATGGTCAGAAAGCATCATGTGTACAGCGGGCAAAGCTTTGGACCCCACCTGTTCTTGTTGTTAGAGAAGGCTGGTAGATGCTTTTCATTTCAGTTTTGTTTATTAATACCTTTAGGAAGCCTTCCTTGCTAAAACTACACCCCAGACACTGTTTTACGAATTTTCTCCTGTGTTTCTATTTTATTTTGCTCATGTTGAGGGTGAATCTGCAGTTGCTCGGACATGCCACCGTTCCTGCACCACTGGTTCCCAGCACCACTGGGCAGAGTAGAGCCCAGCTCATCTCCTGACCAGAACCATGAGAGCTGACACCGGCATCGATGCGGAATCCTGGTGCTTCCCAAGTCTCTGGCAGCCCGTGGCCAGCAGCTCCGGTGGCTGCAAGGAGCTGGTGCTTGCTCTGGGTGGGCAGTGGGACATCCCGTCAGCCTGTGGGATTTCTGGGTGAACTGGGACATTTGAGACAATCCGGACATTATTATGCCTGCTCATCTAGTCGTCGCCAATTAGCATTGTAAAGTGTTTGGTGAGACAAGGCTCCAGGACCCTGATTTAGAATTAATTTCTGCAGTGCAGCTTTGAGTCCAAGTTAATCACTGTTGGATTTGGGATTACCATGCTGTAGGAAAGGCTGCTAAAACCCCCACTTTTGTTGTGATCCAGCAGCTCATAGGGCTTAATTCCTGACTGAAGGGAAATGTGCATGTTGGAGAGTTTTGTGATCCCTACGGGGCATTGGAACTGCTTGACTGGTTGAGGAGCAGGAGAAGGAGGGCCCTCACACACTGTTTCATTTTTAAAATGATTAAATTGAAGTTGCACTTAAATTCAGATCAGCCATTCAAATTAACAATTCTAATGTTCCTGATCTATTGATCTGTTGGCTAAGACCATTTGAAGCAGACTGTAATTAAACCACAAAAGCCTGGACACCAGAAACACTCAGAGAACAGCACAATAGCCTGGGGAGAGTCATACAGTTTGCCCTTAACCCATTAAGGCCCCTTTTTACCTGGGAAAAAAAAAGCATGCATTATTTGGGCACTGCCAGGGGGGCGATGTCAGGATGTGTCCTCTCACCCAGCGCCGCAGAGAAGTTGTTTTCCGAGTGGTGCCTCAGAGCCCAGTACAGGTGGGACAGGACACTCTCCTGCCCTCCACTCTGCAGGTTTTCAGCTGAAAGCAGCTGCCCAATTTGCAGGGACCAGTGAGATCAGGGTGGGGGTGGGTGTGTCCCGGTAAGACAAAAGGCCAACACGGGGAAAACCCCTTCCCTGGGGCTGCTTACCTGGAAAACCTTGTTGAGGCTGCGGTGAGTGTTGGGTATGAGCCTGCGTCTGGTGGCTCTCTGTCCGTTTCCACTGCCACAGACTTGTTTTGTGATGATCTGCCACTGGCAACACTTTCTCATTCTCACTGGGAGGACTGGGGAGTAGCAGGACAGTGCCTTCAGCCCCCTGGTCCCCCCTCCCAGTAGCTCTGCGCTGTCTCCTGCATCCCTTCTCCCATTTGCTCAAAGCTTTTGGAGCAGCAGAGACAGACTCCTGGGAGGCAAGGCCAGGAGGGCTGGGGGGGCTGCCTCAGCCGCCTCTCTCGCAGCCCGACCGCTCCCCAGCACTAGGCAGGACTTTACCCCTGCAAACGTCAGCACTCTGTGCATCGGCAGAATCAGGCCTCAACTCTCACCTATGGGTTTTTTTTTTTAAAAACTTGTTTATTTAATACAGACACTGTTTTTTTCCGATGCTTACGTTACTTTCCCACAACAACCATCTCCATCTGTTTATTGATTTTTTTTTTTT